>JAUMHH010026304.1:0-10505 GCA_032359455.1 Chlamys rubida | reverse complement strand
AGTATCAAGGTTCCTGTATACTGGAGTCCAGTGTCTGAAGGTTCCTATATACTAGATTCCAGAGTATCAAGGTTCCTATATACTAGATTCCAGAGTATCAAGGTTCCTGTATACTGGAGTCCAGAGTATCAAGGTTCCTGTATACTGGAGTCCAGAGTATCAAGGTTCCTGTGTAACTCTTTCAAAAGCATAATCACAAAAGAAGGACAAGGCATGCTGAGATTGTAAGTCAATATATTTGGAGTAAGTTTACAAAAGTATCGACCACGTGTTTATAATGTACAGTATCATGACATGTACACAACCTTATCTAGAAACCAGAAACATTGTCAAAAATTTCTCTGAACATATATATATAATCCATCTACAAATACAGTATTTCAACATCATTTCCATATACAACGGTATGTGAAAGCAGCATATATACCTTATGATATACATATATAAAATATTGCAACAAATATGCAAGTCAGGTGGTTTGAATGAAACATCTGTAATATGATTTAGCTTCGAATGCCTTTAAGCTATGTGTGGTTTCATTTATTATGCTTGAATACCTGGATCTTATAGATTCTATGACCAATGGGCCCTTATGATGATTACAATGAAGTCCTATGTGTGACCAGTTAATTAAGTATAAGACATAACATAGCTACCTGTAGGGTGTGTGGTTCAAACCCTCTCATATATAAAAATCACAGCTGATTTAGACTACTGTAAGAGAAATGTGAGTAAGACTGCACCTGGCTGTAAATTATTAAAACTTTTCTGTTGTATTGTATACCATAGCTTAATTAACGATAATCACATACCTTTTATTTTTTTATTGATTTTTTTCAGTTACCAGATTGATATAAGCTTTACCATACTTTACTATATAAAGTTAACAACACTGTTTCTCATATTGTGAACATTTGTTAAGAAATCTTCACAGTTGAATGTAGTGGAAGGTCTGGTTTAGAAGGGTTTCCAGATTATACAGGGCTCACAGTTTGACATATAACTGTATCTGGAAAATGAATGCTATAATATATGGCAAGATCAAAGAGGAAACACACATCTAGCTATATATCAGAACATATACCATGAAAAAATACATTAGCATAGGGTGGTCATTCGGGAAAATGTTGCTTAAAAAATCTTGATAAATATTACCATTGGAGTTTCCACCTTTAAAAGGTTAGAGCTATTATAATTTTCCAGTGCTTTGGACAATCTAAATCAGAGTTCAGAGGTAGATAATTTGATTAATCACTGTTGCTAATACTTTGGACAGTCTAATAAAGGTTAAAAGTTAAATACAGGGTTGGACAAAGTAAGAAATATTTAAAGGTGTCGTAAAATCTTGTAGGGTAGAAATAAGCAAGGAAACCATTGCAACACAATTGCCATATGAATAACTTATCTCCCGAAAATTCTTTCTGTTTACAAGCAAATCAATATTTCATGTAAAAAAATACCAATCAGAAATATATAATTTGGGAGGAACAAAGTATTCAAAATTTGACAAAAAAAATAATTCAACTGTTGAATTATTGTAAATTGATAAAATATATATCTATAATCCTGGATAACAACGGATAAATTATTAAATAGCAGGCACTTCATTATAATAATAGAAATCAATTTAATTGAACACTTAGCACTCAATATCGAGCTCTAGGAAGGGGTGGGAATACAAATACTTTGTGCATGAGGAATGTTTACCTTACAGACAGGTGACTATGGCTCTGATGGCACACACACACAAAGCTATGGAACTACGGTGCTACAGCTGCTGTACAAAGCACCTGTTCTGCAGCTAATTGGGTGATATTACTGATGAAGCTAGCGCTATTCACATAAAATAATTGACAACCAGCTGCAAGATATATATTTGTGGATATCAAGTCTCGGATTATGTCACTTAATATTGTTGACAAGACAAAACCAAGGGTCCTCACTTATAGTGATATAGCAAGTAGGCCAATAAATAAGTATAGGTAGGCCTTAATAACTTAATTGTGCATAAACTGGGGAAAATCACTCGGCCTAACTTTTGCTCAATTTTCTTCTCAGTTCAGTTTATAGTTCAGTCTTCTGTTTATTTTCATTTTTAAGGTGAAATTAGCAAAAAAAGTTGAAACAGAGACAATGCTTTCCTGTTTAAAACATTGGCACATATACATGTACTATTAGTTTAACTCTACTAATCATTATGCAGAATTAGGGTTTTGAGCCTTGGATTTCATAAAATACACCTGAAATATGTACTGTAATTGTTACCTAAGACAATGCATATATCTACTGTCAGTTTCACTCAGTCATTTAAGGTTATCTAGAGTCTAGTGTCACTAATCATTTCCATACACCTAACACAAGATGATGATTTTGTATTCACATACTGAAATAATGAACCTGTTCTCTGAAAACGTCCACACAAAAAAGCATCAGATTATCCAACATACATACATTTTGATTACAAAGCTTACAGTCACAGACACATTTTTTTGAAAAAAAAGTTACGATTTTCGATTATATATGTTATCACAATATTACGCAACAAACTTAACAGTAAAACACACCACACAACCTAAAATTCACAACATGATTTTGACAGCTGAATAATCAATATCCCTTTACATACCAGTTTGTACTATAAAATATACACAGTACAGACTAACCTACACTACATATGGACATCCCACACCCGCACAGTTAACACTAGTCATCTACGTGATTGTTCTGTGATATTTGGCCCCTCAGCAATCCAGCTCAATGAACAATGGACGTCCCAGCTACACACACAATGTAGGTCATATATACATACATATATAATACAAAATGATGGCAATCATACAAAAATAATGTACATTTTGGATAAAAAAAAACAACTTTACATGAAGCTGAATATTAGTTGCATAATATGCTATGTATGATCCAAATCTATACATGTACAAGCATTCACTGGACTGGGAAGTCAACAACAGGCATTGTGTGGAGATGGACAGTCCACGCCCCGTGGGCTATTAACACAGAATATGAATGTAGTTAGCAGCCTATATATTTAAAAAATATTCATAGAAAAATTAGCTGAGCAAATACATCAAGGCAATGCAATGGGTTAGAAAAATACTGGAGGAATTGGCATTGGTAATGATAAATGTGTGCTATGTCCAAGGTTAGTGATCTTGTGCAACTTTGAGCAGATATGATTTTGTTTAGGTTTTGTTTGTAATTTTCTGGTACCGTATATAATAAGCTAAATATTATAATTGTAATTCGTAAAAAGTATCACAACCGAAAGATTATACAGGTAGAAATGTGCTGAAAAATGCATTAGAATCTCAATTCAACAGTGATTAAAGCTCAATTGGGTACAGAAACTATGAAGTTTATTAAAATATGTAAGTTAAAAACTTTGAAAATAATATGAAATTTGAGGTTAATCCTTATACATACCGGTATATATTTTGTACAATACAATATATATATATACTTCTCTTATACCAAGTAGTGAAAATTAGAAAACTCAGGACTATAAAAATGTTTATTACATGGCCACTGTATCACATCGAATATAACCAAGACTATTACAGGTACATTTCTTACAGTCCAGCTTCATTAATCCAGTTGTCACCACTAACTTATTTGTCCCACTATTCAGCCAGTGTTTTAGTGACAGTTCTCTCATTTTCTGTACAAAACCATCTCAGTAATTCAGCAAATTCAGTGTCTAGCTACTTCAATGAATTCATGCTTGGAACAAACGTAGTTCGGTTTATGCAGCTAGACTGTATCTAATTAATGTATTTATGTAAGCACTGTGTCTTCAGGTCAGTAATACATTAAAAAGAACTATGAACAGCTTTGTGATAAAAAACAGACACTTTCTGAGGAATTGATCAAAAGCCTTGGTGCTGACACAAAACCTCACATGATGTACAGCACATATGAAAGTTTCACATTTTGAATTTTCCTATTTTCATGAAAATTTAAATACCGGTATAATAAAAAGTCAACTAGGGTACTTTTTAGTTTTGCCTGAAGATAACTTTTTCTTTTCATCATGGCCAGTCCAATAACATAATTCCAAAAATTAATTGAATTACAAGTAAATTCCTTGATTAGTAAGAGTTGTAGAGACATCAACTGTATCTAGTACATATCAAAGTCTTGGTAGAAGAGTCCACAGAGCACCTAGATTGTCAGACAGGGTGATTCATACACGACCGATGACTGTGTCCACACAAACATTACATGTAGCCATGATTAGTGTTGATAATGACTCCCTCCATAATAGTCATCTAATTATAAGTGCAAAATGGTATTTCCAACAGAAACACAGGTCTTACAGATAAATGCATAAAGACATTTAATCAGGACTCAATTATAAAAAATAATACACAACCGTTGTTTTTACACACTCTACACAGAGTGGTTATTCATGTACAGTGGTCCAAAACTCTACCGGCTCATAGTTTACTTCCTGTGGTCCAAAACTCTACCGGCTCAAATTTTACTTCCTGTGGTCCAAAACTCTACCGGCTCAAAAGTTAACTTCCTATGAAGATCAGTAAGAGCTCACACTGGGCTTCTCCATCAATAATATATCTTTTGTGCAATGTACTGTAAATGAGAGAGATTTTTGCCCGTTTCATTTACACTTTTCATCTTTGAACAAGAAGATGAATGCAAAAATAGCCAAAATTTCTAACATATATATCTTAATTATATATAAGATGGTTTTAAAACTGAATTATTTTTTAAATACCTGAGGGCAAAAAATTTGGTTCTTGAAAAAATTGTGGTTTATGATAAGTGTATTTCTATTGGCTTTTTCTATTGTCATTTAAAAAATTTGGATTATTTATACTGACTATAGATACAAATTTTATTAATCTTTCCTGACCATCAATAAGTAGCAATACTGTGAAGAAGTTCCACACATACAGATGTACACTTCCATCTGACTGTTGGGGTTGATTATGATAAGACTTGAAGGCCTGGTACTACATCATACAATCACCTTATATCTACCAGGTATAACAACACTTTGTAATGTTCTGATGGCAAGACCTATTGGACTTGGATTCTGACATCCACTTTTGATGATAAAAACAACTGTGTGACATCATGATTTAAGTTTCCCAAAATAACGGATAAAGCTCAAATTGTATTTAAACAAAACAAGTGTCAATGATCCATTTGTACTAGATAAATTCAATGTTATGATAAGAAGGACTGTTTTCAATAAGTTATTATATATATTTACAATGCAAATTATCAAAGGTGGTCAATGATTTTGTATGTCAGCCACCAAATGCAAAAGATTCATCTTATAAATGCTATCTCAGATAGACACTGTTAAGTAATACTTCTGTGACACTTACACGAAGTATTGGCAGTTCCAGATCACAACCACCTGTTGTATACCTGAACATGCCTACATATAGCACACTTTCATCCTCTAGTAAGGAATAATTACCGTAAAACAACACCTCATATACTGAAACCTGTCTATACTGACATCATGCAGAACTTTGCCATTTTGTCTGATTAGATATACATTGCTTGTAATTCAGGGTTAACTTTAACTCAATAACCCCTGAAATTTCATAATGAACTATTCCAACCTTTCAATTGGAGGGGTTCAAATGTGTCTTCAGTGGTGAATGAGTGTCCTTAGAAGTCTAATGTCAGTAAAGTCAGGTATCACTTTACATCAAACACATGTATCTGTATTGGTATATATACTGTAGTACAGTACTACGTAGTTATAGGCTATCATGTTAACAATGTTTCTGTGTTAATTAGTACGGAATAATTATATTGTTTTGTTGGAATACTGTAAAGGAAATAAATATCACAACCCATGTTTTATCTTAAAGTCTTTAAAAAAGAAAAGAAAAATACCAAGTACATGTAATATTATCACAAATCAATCAAAATAATTGAAATCAATACTTTTTTGTGTCATACAAATGTATTAAATAACTTTTGAAAAATAATCACAGAAACCATACATATTGAAGATTGCATTTCGTGATTTAATACACATGTACCAAACTTGAACACAGCAGGATTTATAACAACCTGTTTTGCTTTTAACCCCCAGAGATTTAAGACTTACATACTGGGTACAGAACAATACTGTGCTACATTACATTACCGGTATACAGGTATACAGGTCACCAACCAGAGCTGAAGAAACCACATCTACCTGGTATATGTAATTTATATTCCAAGGAGCCAGTTTTGTATGTCAATGTTATTTAACTGATTGTTTGGAATTAATAGTAAACAAAATAATAATGCTACAAAGCTTCATTCACAGTGTCAAAATTCCACTGTGTGGTTTCACATTTAATATGGTGTAAATACCCAGGGCCAAGCCATGTAGATAGGGAATATTTAATTTTAGTGGAATATGTAGTATAAAGTAAAGTCTTAATTTAAAAGGAATGGTTTAAAATCTTTGGAATGGGAAAAGAAAACAGTAGATAAACTCTTTTATCATAAATAACAACCAAAACAGAAATTAATGTGGCATAACAGGAATGTTTACCAGGTGTCAGATAAACTGACTGAACGCTATACAATCTATTATACTATGTAGTAATACATGTAGTAATACTATATCTATAACTTATAAACTTACACTATAGCATAGCAATACAATATTTGCTATGCAAAAACTAACACAACAGCTTCCCTAAACTGACCGGTAAGTTGTGTGGTATGAAAAAATCATTTTGATTTGTACATCAATCACAGACTGATATACAGATTGAACTTTCAAATAATCTAAGATTGATGAATACATGAACGAACATGTATAAATTAACATGTTGACCATTTTTTGTCTGATTTAAGGACTATGTCAAATATAGGTAGATTTGAATACAATAAATTATTCAATTCTATATGCCTGGTAAATATTGATACAGAACCAGTAATTCAATATTATATTTCAGATCTACCTACACTACAAGAGTCGGCTGAGAATAAGGTACAGTACATGTATATATGGTCTATTAAATGAACAGATAAGAACAAGAATGCAACTAAAAAATGCAACAAAATCTAAGAATTATTTCCTGTAGTTACTGTTTTCAATTCATGCAAGCAAATCAATTACGAACCCGAACATGTAGGTATTTATAAAACACAATATCATGACAAAATCTTCAGTTCATGCATTCGTCAACCGATGAAATGTTAACAACTGTGGTTGTTAGTTAACATGTTTTTACCTATGACTACCAATGAAATGTTAACCATTGAGGTTGTTAATTAACGTGTTAACACATACGTCAACCAATGATTCGAAATGTTAACCATTGAGGTTGTTAATTAACATGTCATCACATACGTCAACCAATGATTCGAAATGTTGACAATTGAGGTTGTTAGTTTAACATCTATGACTACCAATGTAATGACTAGAGACATCAGTTTATTTAGAACACTTCCAAGTAGACAGTTGCCACGGTAATTTACATGACTGTTTTATCATATACAATATGTATATGTCACATCTAAATCCAGGATCATGGCCAGGGACATATTTCATAGTAAAGTCCATATACATGTGTGAATATATTAAATTTGACAAGCAACACTTACTCTGTGTGAGATGGAATGAATCTACAGGTTTTGGTTCCTGTCGTCAGTTGAGATGATGACGTGCGTGTGCATGTGATGCGATTATATTATGATGTACAATGTACATTTTTTCGTTTGTCACAAAAGTTAAAAGGAATCTGTTAATGACTAATTTCCCAACACTGCATTTTATGTGACATAGCAATCAAGACACTGGTTTTCTGAAACAATCTGGAGTATCCTGATAAATAACACCTCCTCCCCTCTTAACAATTTCTTGCAATTAAAATAATTTTATGATAGTTTGATTTCTATCTGGAAAGAATATTTCACTGTCCTGTCCTCTATTGAATATATTTCTACTATACTATGTATACTGAAATACACTGAATCGTTTTCATAACATATGTACATACCCTATACATTCCTTCAGCTGTATCATCTGTTGGTCAATAGATTAAAGACATCGTCAATATTGGCCACATACTCGTATCAAGCAGTGTGGCCTCCTATATACAACACTAAACTGTCTGGAATAAACTACAGTTTGACTACTATCCTGTTACTAAACGTATATAACTTGTTTTGATTTCAACCAGTATATCATTATCTCTAAATAACATTTAAATTAACTTGGGTTTCTGATTTGTATAAATTGAAATGATATAATAGACATCACTCAATTCCTTTGGCAGTATAATATAATGATATCACTTGACACTTGGCAATTTGGCATGTTTGAATGATGTGCAATGGAAAATTGAATGAGTGCATTAAAAGCTTTTGAATAATTTCAACAATTAACAAAAATATGAAATAACCATGATTCAACTTATCTTAGCAGAAATATTTGAGAACAAACAATTTGTATAACTAAATATCCATAAAATCAATGGAAATGAAAGTAAAACATCATTATGAAATTTGAAAAATAGCTTTTATGCCCAGATCACAAATTGGCAAGAATATTTTAAATTCATTGCAGTGTACAAATAAAGTGAAGGAGCTTCATCACCACTTACATTCACAGAACAAACATTTGTGACTAAATACTAGCAATTGCCATCAAACACCATCAGAACTTGGTGCTCCCCTCATCTGGTTCTGTCTCAAACACATCAGATTGGCGGGAGTTTGTGAGTGTTTCTGCGTCCTCCTCTGTCTTCTGAAGTGTTCCAGTCTTACTGCCTTCCGACAGGGATGACTTGATTGAGCCTGGTATGAGGTAATCATCCTCGGACACCATTACCTGGTCAGGGCTTCCTACTGACCGGTAACCTGTGTCCTCACTTTCACAACAATTCTCATTAGACGATTCTTTTAACACATTCACTTTAGTCTTGCCGGGATTTTCACAAGCTAAATGAGCTGTATCCTCATCTGATTCCACATGAATGTCCTCATAATTCCGGGGATTGACCCTGGCGCCCTCCTCGTCCTCCGAGCTTTCCTCCCCCTCACCATGCCCCGAGGGTTTCTGTGGGCTCCGTTTGATCTTGTAGTCGTCTATGTGGATGTAGAAGTTGGGGTTGGGCACCACCTGTTCCTCCTCCTTGGCCCCCTCATTGAGACAGCGCCGGTCCTGCTCCATCCGCTGGATTAGTACCTGTATTTCATCACTGGTTGCATAAGCAAGATCCCGCTGTTCAGCTCGGTTCGGTTTAAAGTTACTGTTATCCCATGGCATATGGTAAGGATTTGCCTCCATTTCAGGTGTCTTTTTGTTTATTTTAGGAGTTGGCGGGGGAGGTGGATGTTTAACTTCAGAAGGGAAAAACTGTCCACTTTGTTTTCTACCTGGAGTAAAAGTTTCCATGATTTTGCCTGGACTTATGATACTGCCAGTTTCACCACCAGGCTTACCGTTAGTAGCTCCCACCGTTTCATAATAATTTCCTTCATGTACATCATACCTATCTGCCAGGGGAAGAGGTGGTGGTAGGTTTCCTCCAGTCAACACCATCCGTGTTTCCTCATCATGTTCCTTGGCTTTTCTCCTTAATCATAAAAGGACAATGACAGGTCAACAACTTATGCATTTCAAATGTCATTTTTCAAGGAGCTTCAATGATACAAAAAGTAACCAGATCAGCATAATATGAATTTTATAAATATAAATACTTCTTTTGTAGATTCAATTTACAACATACGTCATTACATGTTACTCAAAACAGACGGACCAAAAACTTTGTATTAATGACACAAACATCAGAACAAATTTAGACATTTTTTATCACAAGAGTATAATTGCATATTAGCTCACTAGTTCTCAGGAAGATTCTGAACATTTCCACATTCTGATATATTCAGAGTATAGATTTAAAGTCTACTAGCCCTGGGTATCAGGCAGAGGAATTGTACAACCTTGTCACTGCTTTATATTCTGTTGCAGCAATCTGGCAAGTATTACACACAAAAATAATTGCACATATTATCAAATGATGCTTTTGTGCAGATATTCTCAAATATACCACATGTTTTAATGTGGATTAATGATAGAAAACTGGTTAAATTCCTTAATTACTCCTAACATAAAAGTAAGGATTTCTTTGTAAGGCAATGCCAGATCTGTAAATTACCTTTTCCTTGATTGTCTCCGCCTGAAGATACAGATGAGGATTATAAGTAGAAGAAGAACAATGGCACCTGCTGCTGCCCCTCCTATGATAGCCGGCCATTCTGGAACAAAGAGTTCAGGTAAATATTATCACCTGTCAGTGCAGAGTGAAGGTAATCACCAGATGTAGACTAATAGAATCTTACATGGGTCTGTTCCATGGACAGAGGTATCTCAACCCGAGTGTAAGAGTTTGGCTGGTCAGCACGAGGCTTGTCGAGTGCTGGCCAGCCAAACTCTTACACGAGGGTTGAGATATCCCTGTCTATGGAACAGATCCATGTTTGATTATTTTTCTCAC
>JAUMHH010026293.1:0-10507 GCA_032359455.1 Chlamys rubida | reverse complement strand
GGACGGACGACGGACGGACGACGGACGCCGCACCATGACATAAGCTCACTTGCCCTTCGGGCAGGTGAGCTAATAAAACACAATCTTTTGAAGAAACTGATTAATATGTAATTTTAGTTTCATTTCATCACTCAAACCAACAAGTCAGGTCATACCAATTAGAAAGGATCCAAAAATGTTGTGTTAATTACAAACAATCCAAGTCAAGGCTAAAAACTTCAGATTAATGTTACAGAGGTTATTTTGGGGCTTTCAACAGCTTTAGTTGTTACTAAATATAAACTTGACGGAACTACATGATCACCTTATAAGTGAGACTATTGCACATTTAAATATTTTACCTGCACTAAAGAACAATTTCTAAAGGAGAATGACAAACTAGAACACATAAGCAGGGTATTTAATGCCCTAGTTAGTGTGTTTTCTTCTGAACAATCGTCATTCACGTCTGAATTGAGCAATGAAAAACACCTACTTTGTATGATAATGAAAGACATCTTCATGAAAATTTGACCTCAAAGCTTTCAATGATAGCTAATTATGGCAATATAATATGATTGATTTGTATACAGTGGCCAACACATTCTATTTAATACATAAGTCTTAACGGTCAAGGTATGGAGAGGGAATATAGATGTCTGTTATTTTGTGAAATATGCTACTTTGCGGCACTGCACATGTACAGCTCTGTTTAAACCTGCCATTCGCTAAGACACAGAATAAATGTTCTGTGAAAGCAATCTATTTGTGAAAAACACACGGAAGACTTGGAATAATCACAAAATACGATCAAAGGGGAACAACTACACATCAAATCTCACAATCACATCACACATTTTCATAACATTCTATTAATTTGTAGAAGAAGAAAAAAAGAGCAAAAACTGCTTAAATGTAAAATGTTGATACATCAATGAGAAAAAGTCAGAAAGCAAGCATTGACATGACATGCACAACAAAATGTGTTTGATTTTGTGTTGCTGAAAGAAACCCTCAGACAAGTGAGCATGGTTGAAGCTCTGTCAAATCTAGTGGTTTAAGACCAATCAAAGAAACCAATCTTGTAAAAAAGCATTAAAGCATATCTATTCAGTATATCAACAAGCTTCTCTAAATATTCATAAAACGAAGCAAACTTGTACATTAAGTGAAATCAATCTGCAAGTTTTACCTTTGAAATAGTATATCATTTTCATAATAATGAAAAAAATATTAAAGGACCCCTAATAGTATTGCTTTATTCCCAAGCTGAATTTGTACCCAAATCATTTGAAATGAAACTTTAATGATATAATTTCACTCAAGTTCAACTGACATCGTGATTCCTGTGAAGTTCAAGATTAAATGATATATCATCCTCGCAACTCATGGGGTTATGTTCTCGCATGTCCTCGGCTCCCCGTGAATATGTCGTGATAAAATAGAAGTCTCTTGACATGACACCTTGTTGATGATACATTAAGACAAGAAGGCTATTTCATTCCTTCGATGTACATCAAAAGTATCGCACACCAGCTTAACAGTAACACTGAAGTCAGGTGTTGCTCCTCTGTACTCGTTAAAGGACAGGTATCAGACTTAGCGATTGGTCAGTTTTTTTCACCTGAAACCAGTTAAACAGCTAATCGTATGCCTTTGAATTTGTCATGACATATTCCAGGGGAGCAGAGAACATTGCTGAGCATTACTTCCGGAATTTGGAGGATTACATATAGGTTCAACTGTCATAATTAGAATGTAAATGTACTTGGTGTAGCTAGTTGAACAATCAGTGTAACACTCAGAATAACAGAAGACCATCCAGACATGAAAATACTTCCACACAAAAGATGCCATCCATTTACACCTAACTAAACACATGCTCTTTCTCCTCACTACATATGATATGTGATAAATGTTAATATAACACTCATGAGATCCAATAGTCTATGGTACCATTTCATTCTCCTTCACACTGTCAGGTTTCATTTAAATCAAAATGTTTAGTCAATTCTGATAATGAAAGATAACCCAGTTCAAAAGTGGGACAATGGAATTTTAAGAGCACACACTGAGAATTTTAATTCTGATTTCATTGATATTTATTAAACATAAGACTGAAAGCAATAACAGGCTAGCAAAACTTTACTTAGCATGCAAGTGGATAAGAATTTTAGAGGTATTTTCTCTTCTATTTTTAGCAACAATGACCTTTTTTAAACTCCAAAGAAACAATAGATGTCTCCCTTGAATACTGATCCTAACAAGGCTAATGATCCCTAGATGGTAAGAATAAAAGCAATCTTTCTATCGGAATTTTTTCACCTTTTTATTTCTATCTTTAGAAACGGTGTAACGTTTAACCCCACCAAAAGGTTTGAAAGCAATTAGGCCATCAGAACTTTGGTTATCATGAAGAAAGGAATTTGTGGATAGACAGTCAGGGAAGCACCCAGACATCAGACAGAGTCTCTGGATGTGATTGCCCTTAAATGTCTTCATGTTTTAACTTCAAATCTTACAAATATGAAAGAAACGGACACATAAAAGACTTTCACTTCATATGATTTCAACTGTATTTAGGCCTTTACATGTACTGCTTTAATTTCATAAATTACAAACCTACAGGATTCTACTTGAAGAGCAGAACCTTGGCATTGTGAAGAGGGTATCTAATTCATTGTGTCCAAAATGACTTGAGGTTACGAACAATTTTTCATTAATAAATTCAACCCTGTTCTGTGCCTCAGATATAATCAGGACTTCAGTACTGAAGTTAACTCAGGTGTCTTGTATGTTAAAGGGACAGTTTTACACCAATACAGACTTAAGAAAATGTAAACATTAAAAAGTTGATCAGGAGAAACACTATAAATATAGGACTTTGTGGTTTTAAAAACCATGAATGGTTAGTAAATCAACAAGTCTAATCTACTTGTGTGGAAAGGTCAAAACACTATCACTAGATCATGCAATGAATAAAGAGTGAAAAAGTTAATATACTCAGTAGCATACTTAAATTCAAACTGCTTTCCAACTAATTAAAAAAAATCTACATGTACATGTGAGGTTGTTTCATGTGAAATATATTTCACCACTACAAAAATACAGTCAATTCTGTGCCAAGTTCTTTGTAAGAACTTAATGGGTCATGAATTGAATAAGTTGTAATATCTCATAGAAGTATTTCAAGTTTCTTGTCTTGATTTTTTCAATTGGAATCACCCCTTTACTTGACATTTTTGAAAACACATTATCATTAATGAAAATCATGTTATTCATGCATGTACTTTTGCTTTCGCTTCAGATGTACACACGTTCAAAGTACCAGCCACAAATTTGGGAACTGTTGAAACTTAAATGTACTGGACAGGGAGCCAGCATATATTCAGTCTGTTACAGCAAAAGTAAGGGTCTACACCGAGGCGATTATGCAACAGTGATGTTCCATACAACGATGTTAACAATTATCACCTTAATGTAACACTGCCATCTTCTTGAAATTATCTACTCTAGTTAAAAGTCAATTTCCTTTATAATTTTTTTCATCATTTTTCTGAAATAATTACACATGTTTTCACCTTGACGTTAGATTTTTTTCAAACTTTCATGTTTTCTTTAATTTTTTCTGAAATTATTAGCTGTGTTTTCACTCTAACATATAGGCTAACAATAGACGTTTTTCAAACTCTCCAATGAAAAGTCTGTATTGGGTAGCATATAATGCTTGGCTGCATGCAAGTTATGTTAAAACACTTCTATTATACCTCTAATATATAAACTCACAACACTCATTCTTCTTTCAAATTATAAATGTAATCAATATGAGGAATGATATTAAAATTTTAAGACTGAATGTTTATACATATATATTTCATGGTAAAATTTCCAATCTCACTTTGTACACCCAGTAATCTACTGTTAACACCAGTTAGGATGTAACACACGATATACCAACCTATATAGGTATAATACAGATATATATATATATACTGAAGGGCGGAAGGGAGGGATATAGATGTTCATCAATATTATGACATGGTTGGTGTTTCAATTGTATTCAGCTCATACAGCACATCAACTCTTGCAGAAACGGACAACTATAAATAAGTAATTGTTAGTGATCTTGTTTTAATAAATACACAATATCCAAAATATATGAAATAAATACTGGATTTTGTTGGGTTTTTTCATAAATAAAGAGAATAATTATTCTTGAACATTAATTTTACATTGTGAATTGGGTATAACGGTATACATTTTTTAAACAATTATGATAGTACCTGGTACATATTTTTGTTGTTTTTTTAAGATTTTGTAAAAATATACCTACATGTTTGTGAAGTTCTAAATGCTGGTTTATTATATGTTTTTTGATAACCCTTTCATCCCTAGGTAATTTGAGTAGACTCTACCATACATGTATGGATGAGTTCATTATGGTCCACAGTGGTGAAAGGGTAAATGTCCTTTCCTGAAAGAGTTTTCTTTAAAACGAAATCTTCAAAACTCACACTGCAATGAAACTATGTCTGTATACAGTGTCCTAGAATATTACATCAAAATCATTAAAATGCTCTTGGTTACCACTGCTATAATGTATACAACTTTCATGAGACAACATCAGCAAATCACTCGGTTGCTATAGTAACCGTACCACAAGTATACCTGTAGTACTCTATTGCCATAGTTATACTGTATGCATCATTTCATACAAAATCATCATTTCTGCAAGATTTTAACAAAAATCACTTCATATTGATTATTTCACTAAACATGCCTTTGTTTTTAAAGTACATGGTAATCGATTGGAAAGTCCTTCACCAAACAATGTCAAATCTGAATGGTTCATTATCAATTTCACATCAGACAAGTTCATAAACAATGACATATCTGACAGGTTCATAAACAATGTCACATCCAAATGGTTCATAAACAATGTCACATCCAAATGGTTCATAAACAATGTCACATCCAAATGGTTCATAAACAATGTTAAATTTGAATGGTTCATAAACAATGTTAAATTCGAATGGTTCATAAACAATGTTAAATTTGAATGGTTCATAAACAATGTCATATACGAATGGTTCATAAACAATTTCACATCAAAAAGTTTCAATTAATCTGTGACACAGTGAATTACCATTTTCCATAATCTGATTATGACTGGTATAATATTTTTGTTGTACAATATTTAGAAAATATCAATTATGAAATCTTCTGATAAAATATTTGCAGAACTATGTATTGAATGAATAAATAAATATTCAAATAAAATATTCAGCTTTCAATCATTGAGCCATTCAATCAATAATATAAATTTGTGAACGAAGTGATTATTGCTTTGCTTCATATAACATAAACTTTAGGAAGCAGACAATAACATAAGCAAATGTAATCAGTGATTTTTGTATCATAAAAAGTATATACATGTATCTAACTACAATATTCTGAATCCACCACAACAAATCAATTTCTGCTTTCTACAGTGAGTTGTGTGTACATTTTTTCTCCTTAAACTGAAAATTATATTCTTGCACAGACAATTTATTGGTAGTCTTTGTAAAGTGTGTGGATCATCATATTTCTACCAGGTTTTTTTACAAAGTTCAAACAAGTTTAAACCCAATCCAATTGATCGTAAATAGCACAAGAAACCAACTTACTGAAAAATTTAATGCGTGGAGGTTGGCAATATTTGGAAGACTTGTTTCTGTGTTTGGTATAGAAACCTTATCAGGATACAGCAGTTCAAAATATCAACGACGTGTTAAATCATCGAAAACGGAATTTGTAAAAATATTCGCCGACAAAAATATAGGTATTTATAGAAATGATTGGGTAAAATGTACATAGTACATTTCTAAACCGCCACTCATCATTTTAAATTTACGAACAAAAACCACTGATTATGGAATACTTGATCTGCTTTCCATTAGCACAGTAAAGCTGCGAATCTGTTGAAACAGTCTTTATAGGAAATACATTCCTACACGTATTTACTATTGCCAGGTTCAATTCCCTCAGGTGACATGAAAGCATTGCTCATGACAAGCATTGGTTTATTGCTGAACTCTCCAATAAAAGGAGAAGACTATTCAGTCAAAACTTAATTTTGTTACAACTTCCTATACAACATGTACCATTTCAACAGATTCTGCCATGCCAATGGAAAGCATTGCAATGTAACCTTACGGGCAAACTTCATACAGCTAGCAAGGAAATTATAAGACGATGGCCATTTCTGTAGGTGGATGAAGAATGTGAAATGATCCGAAGCAACACAGAACTCAGCCTAAATTTGTATACATCATGACGTCACCAGAGTGACGTAAGCTCTATATGTAGTCTGTGACAGGATGCAGCACTATTTGACACAGTTCACGCTCGAGTCTGTGCACAGGAATCACACGTAAGCCATGCCGAACTTGTTCACCACACTTTGTGTCTACATGGCCTGTGAAGACCTCTCACTGGTTCACTAAAGCGTTACGAGCCTGTTTCATTTTCTCCAGTCTTTTCTGCATGTGTTTATTGGAATTTGTTAATTCTTCCACATGGTTCTGTGCCTCTCGTAACTGCAAAGAAAAACATGTCAATATCAAGATATCCAATATTTTTTCTTCAGTGCACCACTCTCTTTTCATAGATACTGGAATCATAATAAATTGTGATATTACACAATACTAACAAATATTCTCTAATATATTATCATGCAAATTATCATGTGAATATGCAGTTCAAGCAAAACAATACGTTTATTGTTTTATGAAAATCTTATCATTTGAACACAAAATATTTACTACTTTCTAGTTATTAAATGATTTGATGACTGTATATGTACCATCAGTATGAAAACACATAATTAGGTACATTTTTTCAAATCATCTGAAAGCATATCCTCTATATTACAGCTACTGAAGAGCAAAACTGACAGGTATGTAATAAAATCTTCAAACCACGACTTCATATTCCATCAGAAGGCAAACCTCCTTCTGTAATATATTACAGATTGACTGACGTAATAAACGTACATATAGCATGAGCTTGTGTGACTATGTCTTGTATGATGAGTATGTTTACCAGTAATCCACGCTTGATAATTTACCTACAACTGTTATATAAGACATTATTTTACTTTTTTTTAATATTAATAATTTCTTTTCATAATCATAGCATAACATTCGATTTCTTACTTTTTGTTCAATGATCAATCCTTTTCCTAATGTTAAAATTTCAAGAAAATATGTGTACACAAGAGTTATCTCCCTTAACTTAATATATTTCTTTTCCTGTTAATCTCCTGTCACATTCTACTGCATTTTTGCAGCTGTTTTTTTTTTTAAATATGATCAACTGGTAAACATAATTGCTCCTTTCTTCTTCATATTCAGTCAATGTATGATGTCCCTTGTAGTCAAGGAACTGAAAACACTAACTACTAATACACTTTTATATGGTAAGGACTAATATTAAATAATATATATCCATGCTTTGTCAATTAGCAAATGATGAATTCATTTAGATATAGGCTTAAAAGCACACCTACAATACATATCCAAAAACCCACATGCACCGGATTGCATTGTCAATCAACAAGAGTTGGTCCCGATGTCATTTTGTCTTGTGAAGCATTTGTGTATATAATCTGCTGTAAATTATCATTGGAGTATCCAGACCAGAGCCTGAAACAGGAAGTCCTCCAGTGATTTTTTTCTCTCAGGGCTTTTTGGAGCCGATAATGGGTCCACTCCCAATTGAAATTATTTTATTTTGATGCCAAATTTCCCAGATTTGCAGTTTACTCCTGAAAAATTTCTTGCCCAATTGGTATGTTTTCTTCCCAAAATGAGACAAAAAGGCCCGGTCTTTAATGAACGAAAAAACCACTGTCCTCTAAATGCACCACTGTAGATTACTTACGGACAATAGCAAAGGCAGTAGAACATCAATCACGTCTTTTAGCTGATAAACTACACTCACCTCTCTTTGTAACTTCCGTTTCTCTGTTTTAAGTTCATCTTCTAATTTCTCCGATTCCTCAGCATCAGTTTTATATCTCTTTACTTGTGAATCTAACCTAGTCACCTATATATGTTGAGTCATAAAATGAGAAAAATTATACATATATCACACAATAAATGCCAATTAAAACCAAACCTCAACTGCAGTGAACTATCTTTGTGCAAATTGTCAATATGCATCATTCACCTATTTTATACATCCTTTTATAAAATAATAAACAAACAAGAGGCTAATGGACCTTAAAAGCTCACCTGGTCTTCAATTTGTAATTGAAAAATAGGTTGAATGGTGTAAATGTATATATCAAAAGACTACAAATAATAAAAGTTGAGAACAGAAAAAAGCTGAGTAAAGAGATTCTTTAGATATTCCCCTCTATGTCCCCTTTATGGCCTCGCCTCTTTTCCCTCCCAGACTGGCAACACTGAATGTTGAGTCCCCTTGACCCAAGGATACTGCAGACTTCTGCATCCCCTAACTCCTACCCCCCACCACCACTCAGTGAGTCTATTTAGTCCAAGGATGTTCCAGATAAAATCATGAAACAATATTGTTGCCTATACTGAAGGAATAGGACTTTACATTATTTTTCATATTCGGTCCTGCCCCACTGCCCCAAATGGGGTCTACAGACCCTTCATTTATAGAATACTACTTCCCCTTGACCAAACAATGGTTCAGTCCATTTGGTTCCCCTTGATCAAAAAATGGTTCAGTCCACTTGGCCCAACAATGTTCCAGACTATAGTCAAAATCAATCACTTTAGCTGTTTTGGAATCGAAAGAAAAGCAGACGACAGACGGTTGCTGCACCATGACATAAAATCACTGGACCTTGGGACCAGGTGAGTTAATACTTCAATTCTACAGATAATCTCATTCTCTAGGAAAATACAAAATAAGGTAAAAACATATTGAAAGAAATTTACAAAAAGAAAATTTCAAGGAAGTATATATACTAATATGTACTACATGTATATAATTTCCAAATCTAGCAATGACTGCACAGATTTCAAAGTGTATTAGTAGGGAATTATTTCTAATGGACAATATCCCTAGATAATTCAGTTCAGTAATAATATCGTATATCATATCATTTCCTAATTTAAGTAAGAAGACCACAGAAACTGCTACCAGATGACAAGAAACATGCAAGTTTTCATAAATAACATATGCCGCATTGTCCATCAAAATAGCACAGGTATGATTACAAACTGCAAAAACACTTGCTTTCTACTAATTATAACCAAATAAAAATCAAATTTTGATAAGATTAGCTGTACCTGATGATAAAAACTTAGTACTAATGAGGATCTTTGTAGACAATTTTTGCTAAAAGAAATGGATTTGTCCTTATCATTCACTAAGATGAAAAAATAAATGTGTGTAAAAGATTGTCGACACAAAGTCATGATCACTATATCATGCTGTATGCACTAAAATCAGTTCTGTTTTGTAGTACATTGTATAAGATATTACATATACTTGAAATCAGCAGGAAGAAAACATTTCTTCTCTGTACAAATTTTTTTTGCTTATACATAATACCATTTTAGAATATAAATACAATGAAATTTGGCCTTTGAAGCCAACTTTTCTCTTATCATAGAAACAGGGTTAGGCATTAACTGATTCACCCCTACATTTTTAAACTGGACTTGCCCAGTCTTTGATTTGGTAAGGTTCAAATGTGACTTCAGGGGTGAACGGGTTAAAATAGGGGCAAAATCAGTACTTGGAACAAATGTGATCCCATTTGTAAATTCTGTTAGAAATGGAAGGATGGGATTTATATTGAACATGGACTTTGATAAGGTCTACAATGTTGTTTAAGGAAGAACTGATCTTAGTCTTATATGACAATGGTTTGAACACTACACTACTTACAGTTCCTTCTAGATTGGTTATATCTTGTTCTGCCTTCTGTAGCTTTAGTTTATATTCGTGTATCTGTTTGCTAGCTTCCCCTGTGAAAATGCAAAATATACTTTGAGTAACAGTCATGTAATGAGTCATAACAAGATTTTTTTAATTAACAAATGTTAGGAATACATTTTTTTTCAAATACAGAAAACTGATAAGATTTTCAGCTCCCCAATACAGTAACACCTTGTTATACTGCCACAATTTGTCCAGAGAAATGTTGGCATAATAATGAGGTTTAGAAATAAATTGAGGGGAAACAACAAGGTTGTATTGTACTTACTTCACCGAATACAGTAAATTGTTTTGGAGAACATTGAATAGCATGTGAATATTAAGCAAAAATTAAACCATCTTCAAATGTTAACAGCAGAGGTGGAATTAGCTGTACTGAAAGCTTCATGACTACGAAGTCCCTGCTAGGAGGCTAACATTTCCTTTGATACACTACTTTGTATTACAAGTGTTTACTCAACGACCTCGAGGCATCCTCAATATCAAGGGGTTACGCTCACTTTCGCTCTCTACACCCCTGGAATATGTCATAGCAAAATCGAAGGCTCAATGTGCAGCACCT
>JAUMHH010026282.1:0-10507 GCA_032359455.1 Chlamys rubida | reverse complement strand
ATAATACTGAAAAATATATATCTACATGCAATGGTAAACTGGTGGCATTCCATCAAAGATGGAGACTCCTATCAAATCTAGTAACCTGTATACATAATCAGTTCATGCTAACGTTGTCTAAATTCCCGCATAATTGTAAGTCAGACCTCAAAATTTTGAACTCGGACGACTTAAAACAATTCTAAACTAAAAGTTAAGGCTCATTTTGTTGTCATCATGTGTGTTCAAACTTTTAAATATGGGGAATAGCAAATTAAACATATTACCGCGTCAATTAAGAAATAATGTAACTCAATTAAATGCAGATCTTTACAATGATCATCTAAGAGATATCTGAACTTGGCAATGTGGTTATTTAAATGAAGACAAGATACACTACTTTTAAAGATGTCTTTTGTATAGTAATGACAGGATTGAACTCACTCAACTAATATAAATCCTCGTCTAAGAGAAAATGTAAATGTTCTTTTATATGGTAGTACAAATCATAATGAACGGAATAATATGCATATACTGGCATGTACTATAAGACTCATTTCTGATAATAAACGCCTCCTAATGTAGTTAACTTAATGAGTACAAATTAGTATCGAGGTTGGTACAACCATTTGAAATATGTATAAAATATGGATGTGCGTTAAGTATACATTATTTATTTGGAATTGACTTACCTTTGTGTTAACAAATGGACTTTATGGTCAAGTCATTCATTCTTCAATTCAAAATCATTGACCGTGCTCAATATTTATTATTATTCCTCATCGATTTTACATCGTGGTTTAAACACATCACATGACAGGATTATAAAACATCGAGTCCCCCTCACGCGATCCATTTTCCCTGTCGAGTATCCCTCTCGGAACCCCTCACACATTATCGGAAGAGCTGTCTCTCTTTGTTTGACTCTCTAACGCCCGATGTGTTCCGGACGACACCACAAACATCAACAATGGCTGCTAACGGGAGATTCCACCTCCCAACAGCTGAAGAACTTGAAGGGCTATTATTGTTGTTTAATTTGATGTAAAATCAAAACACTGACTGTGATAGGTATTTGTAGTATATATATGCTACCAGACCTAATAAAATATGGGCGAACAGGTCAGTCACAACAGTGACAACGCAGGGGCTCGTTACACTGCCTAATGTTGATGTATTTTTGTTATGTGTATATAACACAGACTCCACAGTTGGAATTTCGGAATAATAAAACAGTTATTGCCCTAGTGTGAGGGAGACCTGAAGAGTTGTTCCCCCTCGATAAATCATGTTTCCATCAGGATTCGCCCTCGGGAAACATGATTCATCTCGGGGAAACAATTTTCCAGGTCTCCCTCACATCAGGGCAATAAATGTATAATATCAATCAAAGTGTTTATAATGCAAGGCATTGATCCATCACCTTATATGTACCTTCATCTATACAATTAACATAATGATGTAGAACTAAATAGATATAATATATGAGCAATTCTTTCGAGTGAGTGAAGGAGTTAGTGTATATGAGTGAGTGCCAATTTGTGTAGGAGTATACGTGTGAGTATTTCTATCTATTTATTTCATGTATCCTAATAATAATAAGTTAGATTCATTTTGTATATTTAGTATATTC
Organism: Chlamys rubida; assembly: GCA_032359455.1. Lineage (NCBI taxonomy): Eukaryota > Metazoa > Mollusca > Bivalvia > Pectinida > Pectinidae > Chlamys > Chlamys rubida. The sequence goes on along the minus strand of JAUMHH010026282.1, from coordinate 8,895 downwards.
TGTTGTGTGATCAGTTGCTGCCCCCTGCTGTTTATGAAAGTGGCCAAGTTTCAATAATACATCCCCTTAGTTGATTCCTCTAATTAATGATGTGTATTAATGTTGCTCATGCGCACAACTAAAAAAATGAAATTACAAGCAGTCAACTTGATTGAGTTGCACTTTGCTGACATGGTGTCAGAACAAACAGGGTAATGGATAAATTACCGCCGCCGCCCCTGAATCGTTCTGGCAGAAAACTGGCGGAGATTTATACAACAGTATGAAATATACGAAGCAGCGACAGGGGTGGACCAGAAAGAAGAAAAAGTGAGAGCGATGACCTTACTCCACGTGGTTGGATCTGAATGCCTCGAGATCTACAACACATTCACATGGACGAATGCTGAAGATAATCACAAGCTCATTGCTATCTATGAACAATTTGCAAATTATTGTAATCGGGAAAGAACATTACATATGAGCGGCACATTTTCGTTACACGTAATCAGCGTGACGGTGAGAAATTTGAGAAATTCGTCACTGATTTGAAAAATAAAGCCTCGTGCGACTTTGACACATTGAGAGAATGTCTTTCCCGGGATAGGATAGTATGAGGAATTAAAAGCGATTCTGTGCGTTCTAAGCTGCTAAGAGAAAAAGACTTAACCTTACAGAAATGTATAGACGTTGGTAGAGCTGCAGAAGCTAGTTAAGTTCAACTAAAAGAATTAAATGATGAACGAGTCATCCATGCCGTCAAAACTACACAGAGTAAACCACAGAAGTTTATCAACGCTTCAAGAAAATCACAGTTACAGTCTCAGAAATATGATAAACATATCGCAATGTCTGTAGATTTTACGGAAATCTCACCCTAGATGTCCAAAAAACTGCCTTGCTTATGGGAAACAATGCGAGAACTGTAAGATGATGCGCCACTTTTCACACATGTGTGAACAGGATACAGGTAAGGGCAAGGTACACACAGTTGACTATGCAGACAATAGTGACACTGATGAGTCTGATTCATTTTTCATCAACTCCATAGCAAAGTAAAGACTACCGATATTTCAGACAAATGGTTTGTGGACACACAGATAAACAAAACCCAGGTTCGGTTTAAGATCAACAGCGGTGCGCAGTGTAATGTGTTTCCGAAGCGGCTTTGTGAGAAAGCGGGTATAACGTGCATACGTAAATCTAGGACACAGAACGCCACATTAAGACCATCGGCAAAACGGACGTAGCTCTGGATTGTCATGGGAAATACTATATGATGGAGGTGCAGGTGGTTGATGACAATGTTATCCCAGTACTTGTACAGAACAGTAGTGTTCCAATGGGGCTTATTAAGCGTGTATGTACCGCTGACAAGAAACTTACACTTGACGAGATCAAGGCCAAGCATAGTGAATTATTCAAAAGAATTGGACGAGCATTACATCAAGATTGATGACAAAGTGCCTTCGGTCGTGCAACCTCCGAGAAGGATTCCTCATTCAATCCTTGATAAAGTGAAATAACACTTAAAAAGATGGAGGACACGAAAATCCTTACCAAGGTTGAACAACCTACTAAGTTGGTCAATCCTATTGTAGTAGTACCGTAAACCCAATTGCAGCGTCAGGATATGTCTGGATCAACGTAATCTAAACAAGGCTATTAAACGTGAGCACTACCATTTGAAAACAGCGGAAGACGTCACTGCCAGTCTTAAGTCTGCATAAGTATTTACTAAACTTGATGCATCGTCGGGATTTCAACAGATGAAACTTGCCGAGGAAAGTACGTGGCTTACAACGTTTAACAAGCCGTTTGGACGATACAAGTCTGAGAGACTTTCTTTCGGTATCACCTCAGGTCCAGAAGTTTTTCAGAGAACTCTATCACACATATTTGAGAATGTTTGGGGATGCAAGATCATAATGGATGATATTCTTGTGTGTGGTTCTGACATGGATAAGCACAACAAGAGAGTTAAAAGTGTACTCAACAAATGTTAAGACATTGACATACGTTTCTACGTGGACAAGTGCAAATATGTTGGTAACATATTTGGAGCTCAGGGTTTCAAACTAAGTAATGAGAAGATGCAGAGCATACAATGCCTATTTCAGCCGACCAAAATACCTCACAAAGATTCCTAGGTATGGCCAATTACCTCAGCAAGTTCATTCCTAATATATCAACAATAAATCAGCCATTACGTGAACTTCTGGAAAATACACTTTCGTGGTACTTGACGGAAAGGCATAAGTCAGCATTTTAAACACTCAAACAAGTGTTAACACATACACCAGTACTCATATTCTTCGATGTTGAAGATAAAGTAAATATATCTGTTGATGCTTCTTCATACGGATTGGGTGTATGCCTATTGCAGGACTCGCAACTTGTGGCCTATGCTTCAAGGTCATTCAGCATTGCCGTGCGTAACTATGCGCAGATAGAAAAAGAAATGCTAGCCATTGTGTTTAGTTTGGTTAAATTTCACCAATACGCGCACAGCAAGGACATTGATGTGGAATCATACCACAAATCGCTGGAAAGCCTATTTAAGAAACCGCTGTCTCAAGCACCACAGCGTATTCAGCGTATGCTGTTGAAAGTGCAACAGTACGACTTAAAGGTAAAGCACTGTCGAGGTGAAATACATCGCGAACACCTTAAGTCGGGCATCTGGCCATGGTACTATCAGCAGTGACATATGTGTAGAGTTTGAGGTTCATCTCATGCTAAACATCAGTCAGCAGAAAACATCTGAATTTGTGAGTAAAACCAACAGTGACCCAGTACTGTCAAAGGTCAAGGACTTATTCATAGATGGCTGGCCTAATGACAGATCAAAATGTGACAAAGATGCTATGGACTATTGGAACATTAGAGATGAGCTGTGCATTAGTGATGACCTACTACTTACTTAAGGGTGATCATATTGTTAAACTGTCCAATATGTGGAACGAGATGCTGGACAAGCTACATGACAGTCATTTAGGCATTGACAAGTACATGTCACGTGCGCAGGAATCTGTATTCTGGCCAGGGCTGAGAACTCAGCTTCAAGATAAAATTGCCAAGTGCGGTGTGTGTAACCGACATCGCAACAAACAGTTAAAGGAACCATTAAAACCACATCCGATACCTGACAGGCCGTGGCAAATTCTCGCGTCTGATTCTTTGGGATCACTAGACTAGTATGCTTATGATGAGTTTCGAAAATGCACATTCTCATATGGAATCGAACACGTAACCTCGTCTCCATGTTATGCGCAGAGTAACGACTTAGCAGAACGCACCTACTGTCAAAAAACTACTGAGAAAGCATTTGAAGACAACAAGGATCCTTACTTAGCCATTCTGGAGCTACGCAATACTAAAATTGCAGGGCAGGATATGTGTCCTGTTGAATTACTGATAGGAAGGAAAACGAGAACAGTCATGCTACATGTAACAATGACATTACTGCTCAAACCGTGTTATGACACAGAGAAAGTAAAACAACAGCTGCAGGAAAAACAAATACATACGAAAAAGCATTTTGACAGGTCACCAAGGTCACTTCCTGATCTTAAACCTGGGGATGTTGTTAGAATGCAAAATGATGACTCAAACACTTGGGAACCAGTTCAGGTTGTACAGAAATCTGGAGAACCATGATCCTTCATTGTGCCTAACAACAATAACAAAGTCTACAGAAGGAACCGTCGTCATCACTTAAAAACACAAGAAAAACATCAGGAACCGTGCGAAATTGAACTTCCATATACTTCGCATGACTCCGTGCCAACTATGCCTTCTCCAGACTGTAAGAACGTGAACATTGACAGAAATAATGTTAATTAAACATCAGCAGTGAAACAGCCTCGTATTAGTCTAGCCAGTGGACGTGTCATAAGCAGACCCAGTAGATATAATGATTAGTCAGGTAGATGTGTGCCAAAGAGGCAGAATAATCCTCTTATCTACCTCTGACCGGGTAGAATGCCTACACTCAGTTAATTTCTAGGTAAAATCGTGTTGCACATATGTTTTTTCATTTGTTTATGAACTGTTTACAGTGTTAAAATAGTTAATCAAATTGATAGTAGAATTCAAGTGAAGTGACATTTCATTTCTACAGAAATTTGGATTTAATTTCAATTTACATTTCATTTAGGTATATCTGGTTTAAAATCCTTCTGTTTTATACGAGTGAAGTAATTTAAGATAATCTAATAGATTGATCGTAATTAATTGTTAAATTTAATTATACATATATAATTCAACCTGAAAAGGGGGATGTTGTATGGAAATAGGAAAGTTTCAATAAGAGTTGCCTCCCTTTAGTCGATAATAATAATAATAATTCGAGGTTATTATATACGGCTTTATCACAACCTAGTTCGTAAGTCGTCTCAAAGCAGTTCACAAATTATTGAATATGGAATGGATACCTCTCATTGATGATGTGTATTGATGTTGCTAATGCGCATAACTAATAAATGAAGTTACAAGCAGCCATATTGATAGAGTTGTACTTTGCTCACACCTGCCAGTGAGAAAATGGGTAGCCAGAGTTTTATATATGGTGACAAGGCCGTTAGGTCTACCTATGTCTTAACATGTCTGCATATCTTCAGATGACATACACTTCCGATTAGAAATTAAAAGCCAATTGTTTTGTTTAGAAATCAAGGGCACATTTTATTAATAGATATATCACCAGTAAGAAAAACAAAATATTGAATTAATTCTATTAGTATGGGATTTCCACAATACCAGGTATGCCTTCAACTATTTCTAGACTAATATTTTGTATAGCGTTCCATCTTTTGTTCACTGCTACAGTTTTGTTAGGTGTGCTAGGATTAAGTAATTTGTAGAACGATTTGCTTAATGAGTACAAATTCCTTTGCCAATCATTCCAAAAGTCCAACGTATTGGTCGGCATGTTTTTTGTCATCCTTTTATTATGTGACCCAAATGTTTTCGATTGAGTTCATGTTAGGAATATTTCCCGGCAATGGTTATATTGTATATGTATTTTTTATTCTAAAATGATTTTAACCTCATCGATATATTGTTTTTAGAGAAAACCAAATATCTTAAACATCATGGAAAACATCTTTAATTGATTCGAACGTTTTCTTCCGTATAACACTCAGTTAACTAATACATCCCCCTAGCAGATCGCAGGAGAGAGCTTTTGAATAACGATAGTCGTTTTCCCCGTTAATGTTTCCAGACAGTTAAATCCGTACGGGTATAGAAGTATTTTGCAACAGCCGGTAAACCGATGAAATTAATTAAATAGAAGCGCTCTCTTGTTTTCACCTGAAAAACAACTAAACCCTGTTCAAATTGTACGTAATTGTCATTTTAGCTGAGAAAATGGATTATTTCGTAAAGAAACATAACAAAATAATCAATTTAACATTAACATGACCGACAACTTTTTTCCAACTAAATTATTTTTGAATGAATTGTTTGAGTGTATAAATTATTATCAATAAAATATAATAGATATGTGCCCTTAAATTCTGAATTTCTGTGTTATTAATTTCTAATCGGAGCTGTACCATACACATGGGTCAAACGTAACACCTTAAACTTATTTATTTTTCCTTATATGTTGTTTATTAGTATTTGAATAATCAGAGTCAACTTACACTATATCAGAAATTAAAATGTATGCATCTATGTCCTGGAGGAGTAACTATATAGGATGATCGGTCGGAGGCGGACAATAGCTCTGCGCATGCCTGTTGATCATTTGTAATAACTGCTGCCATATATGGCATGGAAATACTGTTTTCTGGAATAATGACAAAAAAAACAGGGTCGCGGGTTCGAAACTAAAATGAAATGAAATTCTGATTTGTGTAATCGATATTTGTAAGGAATTTCAATGAAAGGGTGAAGTTAACTCTTGGCCAATACAAATTTTATCAGGGAATAGCGAAAGTGTCCTTGTGTACAGTATTTTCAAGTGTAATTTCATTATTGAATTCGTACTTGCAGATTTTCAATTACAGATATGTGATTCATTTTATAGATGATCACTGCATAATGCGCACAATCTAGAAAACATAAACGGAAAAAGATCGCTAGAATAAAAACTTCCTTATTCAAACTCCGCCCCGATTGTTCCAAATATGTTCATAAAAGTGGTCCTTGATGTTGAACTATCCTAAAGGCGTTTAATTAGCTTGCTAGTTGTATCTAGGTACTTTATAAATGTTAAGTCAGGATTGTTTCGATCTAGTCAAGCCACTCGACGATAACCTCATCACATGCAAAATGGACAGTTCAAAATTTCTGACCGCAGGTAAATATTATTAATTAGTGTCAACTATTTATGCAACATCAAGTTTGTAAACCATTTAAGGGGATTGGTTAGTGTAATACACAACTATAGAATCAATAGTAAAAAATACTAACTTCAATTCAGGTAAAGCGTGTTACCAGGGAGATAACCTAGTCTGTGATACTGACCACTGTGTAACTGGCTTTTGGATACTAATGTGTCTTCTGATTCATACAAGCTAGTTAAATTCAGTAGTACCCAAGACCAGAAATGCTTGACTGATTTTTCAATGCCTTTAATATTGCTGGAGGCTGTCATTTCCCGACAAAGGGACAGACACAGTATCTTTCCTGTAATTTTGTACTGATTTACCTATGTTTCTACTGGACAGACAATGGGAAGGATTACATATTGTAATTGACAGGATTAATTGCCTTCACACAAGGTGTTTAAGATTATGTACGGCCCATCAGATCAGCTGTCCTTGTGGCCACGTGTGAATGGTCAGTGGGCAACTAATTGCCCATATTCTCATGTAGATATCATATTGAAAAGAAAAAAATATATGTCAGAAGGTAGTTACGTTGCCTTAGCAACCATCCTTAAACCTGCCACTGAAATAAAGTTGTCATTGTGTGTGATTAAAAATTGAGGTTCCCTGTGAAACTAAATTTATTCATTGTTACCTCGCAACAATGAAGTTTGTCATTATTTAACAAGGAGAAATCCATTACTGTACCGCCAGGCTAGCTGTTTACCGGATGTATCTTAGTTGTTGGTATGGGGAGAACAGTAGACCCAGGGGAAGGGGGTTGTGGCTGGAGGATGTAGTTTTTAAATCAACCATAGGAATGTAGATGTACCCTATGTATATACATGTATAACGGAGAAATGGAAATCAGACTTGCTACTTCTTTTTCTTAATCTTCCTTTAACAGGCAACTTCGGATTAACAAACTTGAATTGAGAAACCTTTCATAAAATAGCAAAATTTACCACATTAACCCATATCATATTACAGTTACCTATCCCCCATCCTGACACTACAACACTAATATGGAATGTGATGCGAAATTAACCATGGTTAACGGTTAACTCTTTCTTTTGAAATAGTACAGATATCTATCGATTTTTCTATAATCACAAGAAATAGTGTACAACCTCTCTTTATTCATGTATATGGTGAGTAGAAATTTTAAGTAGTCAAAAAGTATGTATGTCGATATTATGAGTTATTCAGTTAAATGATGTTTTCCTTACTCTTTCAATTTTCATATCGTGATGGAACACATTTCATTGTATACAATTATTATATGTACTTTATTCTTTTAAACTTAAATACTGTAGTGCATTGTAGTTAACATTGAAGTGAACGTGAGTGCACTCCAAAGTTTTGTCTAGTGCATTTCCTTGTTCACTACGTGTACCTTCAAAGTGCACTAGATACTTAGTTAAGTTTGCTCCCAACTGTGACTGCCGCAGAAATTTTTAAAACAAACTATCAACACTTTTCTCAGACAGCTGTTATCTGTGAAAGGGTAATTTCACGACGGGAGGTGGCCTTTTCATTATAACCCAATTAACAGAAATTACGCTTATTTTCGCTTATGGAAATGAATTGAAGATGTAATATATATTTTTAGAAAAACCCTCAAAGAAACTTGGTCTTCAAAGAAAACTCAAATTTTATATTGACTGAATGACTCATCAAACTATTGCATTTGGAACTGGGGCTTCTTAATTACCCAGTCGTGACAAACTTATTAAAACATTTTACTATCAATTTACAAAATTGTTAAAATTCACCAGGCAGTACATTATAACATCCTCGATACTCCAGGGGCTACGCTCATTAGCGCTCTCTGCACCTCTGGAATATGTTATAGCAAAATTGAAGGCACGCAGTTAGCAATATGATTGGTCTCAGATAAAGAAAAAAGCCTGACCAATGCCTGTCCTTTGTTCAAATACAAATCGCTAAGCCAATGCGTCCTTTGTTCACAGTCAGTATATTTTACCGTAACGCGGCCGTTTGATTCTTTTGGTGTACTTCAAAGGATCAAAATATACTTTTTGACACACACTGAGCCTTCGGTTTTGCTATGGCATATTCCAGGAGTGCAAAGAGCGTAAGTGAGCGTAACCCTTGGAGTATTGAGGATGACATGGTCGGTGACCCTCCAATCTAACTACTTGCTTTCCTATTATGATATGATCTATGGAATGCAAATGATAACGTTAAGCGGACTTCGTGGCTTAGAAAGTCCCTGAATCAAACAGGCACCTTGTTCGATTATATTATTCGTACTCTAGAAGTAGATTCGGACAAATACATCATGTGCGAATGATCAACTCTATTTTAAACATGTATCATTTTCATAAAAGAAAATTATTGATTTGCTATGTGATGAAACTACTGAAGACCTCCTGCTGCTGTTTAAACTACCAACAAATATGGAATAAAATGTTTAAGAAGCCTTCCTCAATTATCTGTTTTTAAAGTACCTCTTGTTGCATTTCACTATGCTTTACCATACCATCCTCGATATCCAGGGGTTACGCTCACTTTCGCTCTCTGCACCCCTGGAATATTTCATAGCACAATTGAAGGCTCAGTGTGCGCACTT
>JAUMHH010026260.1:0-10508 GCA_032359455.1 Chlamys rubida | reverse complement strand
TGAATGAAATAACAACGATGCATCACCACAAGCTCGAACCAGCTTTCATCGATGCCACATCAGCAAATCAGCAAATATTATAAATGTAAGCAAACTGCATTAAAATGAATACAAAACACACGTCCGAACTGCTGTGTCAAATCTCTTCGAATGCTAACACGCTAAATGCTCGTGCGACTTGCTAAACTACAACTGTAGTACAATTTAAGAACTACGTTACAAACGAAACGAAATTAATTTGAACTTTCTCTGTCATATCTTCACAGAGGGGATGATTATGATAAGAATAAGTGACCCCCCCCTAATATTATGCGGTAAAATGATTTTAAAATACCACACATAAAAAGTATTAACAGTTAGCACATTACTGTGATATAGTTATGCTGCGTAAAGTGATGACGTTTGGTGACGCAGTATTATTATGAAGTGGTGACGTTTTTGGAATAATGTCGCATGCTAGCTGTCTTCACTTCTACAAGTGGTATCGGTATTAAGGTACTGTATAACATGGAATGTTAGTTGTGTATAAACATTCGTGGTTTTCGTGGTTGCTGTTGAACCACGAAAATAAATACAACGAATTTGAATGATATACGTGTCTACTGTATGTTAATATAGCATATCCACGAACGTTTGTACCACTTAACGATCTAAATGGCTTCAAACCAGAAAGGAATCTACCCGCGAATATTTTGTGTTATTCAGTATCTCTTAAATGTTGTATATTATTATTATTAATCTCCGTGAAATTTGTGTTTTCACATTGGTTTTGTAGCGTTATTTGAACGCTTATTCATATAACTACCGGGTATTTATTCAGACACAATGGATGCAATTTTTGTTGTCGTATTTTCGAAAAACGTGTCTTCGCGATGAATAGATCATTTTGAAAAACAAACACGAAAACAGGTATCCGCAAGAAATGAGTTACACTTTGAATTTGCTATATTGCATAATAACACCAACACATATAACAGCATATTTAGATACAGGCGAACATTTAATAAGCAGGTGTCTAGATGTAGATAATACTTTATACAAACATTTATACTGATAGTAAATGGTGCTAACCACTGGAACTTGGAACTTTTAGTTACTGGTTGATACGAACACATTTCAGATATTACTCACTAAAATAACAATATTTGTTCTGTCTTCCTTTTAGTGACTACTACCACCCCTGCACCAACAACTCCTGTATGTAAGTAGAGCAGTCTCACTAACTGACAAAAATCAAAATACAATATGACTAATCATCTTAAAAAAAACGTGCCCAACTGCAATTACATTTACTATTTTCCGTTTTAATGAGCTAAATAGTAAATAACGGAATAATTATTTTCAAAGAAACAAAAGAGTACATTGTCAATAAATATGTGTCTATTAGTCTAATCTTTCTTTAACGGACTCAACATCGATGTAGACAACTTGAATCCTTGTTTCCTGCTACATCCTGTATAACACGGTATGTCAAGTCTAAATTAGCGTGATGAGGTGTGTCATTATGACATGATGATGATGTTTATGATAATGAGTGTCATTATAGCACAATTAGGATGACTGAGTGTAATGATGGTGATGATGTCATGCATTGTATGATGATGATGATGATGATATGACGATGATGATGATGATGATAAATAATCTGATGATGTTGAGTGAAGCGAGTGTTAATAGTTTAGTGTTGTGTGTGTTAGTGCGTGTGTATGTATATGTCATGTTAAATGTAATTGTAATTGTGACAAAAGACTTGAAAACTAAATAAAAAATACAAAAAAGTCTAAAATAGCCGAAGAAAAACACCCTGTCAGCAAGTAATCATTGATAAGCGTATTATCATTAGTTAGTCTGCCGGTCGATCGAAATGTTTTGACACAATAGAAATTAAAAATAAAATGATAATAGTTATAATTAAAGCATATATCTGTAGGTAATATTGTATATCAATATGTAATTTATGTCTGCAGAACGTGGTCTGGGAGGGTTTGAAGTGACAAGGTATAAATGTAAAATTGTATAGGATATTGCATACCGGGGAGTATACATGCACTTGGACTTAAGACCAATCACAACTTTGATTTGATGGAATTATTTTTATAAAGTTATGACAATAACGAATACAACAATTTTTTTAGTTATATACGTATGTTTTATCTTTATTTTCAGTGTTTAAGTCAAAGCTTCTGGATCGTTTGATGGGGCTTATTCACGAAATGACATCTCTATACAACGATATACGACACAGCAGAGTTCTAGACTATGCTTGAATAATATATCACGTAATCTATTTGGCACGTGTATTTATCAAACCTCTTAGGTTTGTGAAGTGAATAACACAATATGTGTGTCTTAAGTTAGCTGTATCATTGCCGTGACTTGTTAATAGAACCCTTTAAAAAGTTTGAATCGAATAAAATTTACCCGTTACTTTTTGTTAATTTAATAATTTTTGCTTTCGCCTGACTAAAATAAAAACCATTATTACTGGAAGTTTAAGAAAATATTTATTCCGTCTTCAAAAATGAATTGGACTAAATAAAAGATGTCTTAAGACTTGTAAACATGATTAAATGTTTGCTTGTTTGAATGTATTATTTATGAACAGTGCAAATAAATCAATAAGACCCAGTTATCATTGCTTTGCAGACATTTGTTCAAACGACTTTTATTAAAAACTTGAAGCCATCGTTTCTACAACTGATCTTTAGTGTTGTTATGAGATAGATCGGCAGGGTGTAAAAAGAACCTCGTGAGGATCCCGATTGGTTTTTAAAAATAAAATGGAGCTATAAAATATGCTCTGTCAGGAGAAGTGACAAAAATTATATCAATGAGTTGCAGTGAACGTTTTCTTAGTTTTTCAGTCTGAGATATATTTTATATTTCGTCTTGAAAGTAACCGTACCGTCACATTTAATATAGAAAACGTCTTTATCCTTTCCCAGAGAAAAGGGTACATACATGAGAAAAATCAGTTATTTATATGAGATTATCTGACCATGCTATTCATGTTGATACATTTACATATATCTAAGTTATTAATGTAATATTTACAATTTCTGCACTTTCATTTTTTAGTATACGTGTTATCGAAATTATTTGAATTATTTGAATACCAATGAAAGATGTAATGATTTTCGCGCATTAAACAGATAGATAGATACAACCATTTACATAATATTGATAAGAAATAGACTATCGAGTTTCATAAAATATGTGTCACACTCTTTTATAATATCTAGATTAAAGGAAAGAATTCCATATAGTAATGAATGACTCATGAAGTCCTTAGACTTATTTCCAATGAGGTCATTGCATTCTTTGAATAATAAACTTTATTCTCGGATGACAGGGGGCATGTTTCTTCCGTTCCTTCCCGAGGTGCAAACTTAACTCTAAGAATCCGCCATTTCGTCCCAAATGATACCGGGATACGCTAATGATGGAGTAATAATTATGCGGATATCAAATTTCAACGATGCTACAAGATCCGTCCTCTGGCTCCGGCATTTATAATAACCCTGTAAACCGATCCAACCCTTCAAAAGCCTTCCAATGGTTGGGGCGTTCTCCGCAACTTAGTCGTCAAAAATGCGGGTCGCTTTGGGCGGAGATTTCCCCAACACTGATATGCGGGCATACATCAACTATTCAATCTGAATGCTTTTAATTAGTCAATAGTATTGTTTTATTCTGGCGAATTTATAGCTGTGTTTATCCTTAATGAATACACCGAGCTGTGAAAAAACTTTTTTTAATATAATGTGTCGATATAATACACCCGCAAGTTGTTCGGAGAAGCCTATTTGCAAAAATTGATAAAAATTCATTAAATACAATAAGATGCGGGATGGGAGTGTAACCATATGCCATTACATATTTAAAAATAAATTCTCTGAGGATATGAATAAATATCAGATAATGATCAGGGATCTCCCAAAAGGCTGTACAAGACTGCCATCTCACCGATAACAAATGGCCCAGGTCAAGTAAGAAGACAGTTATTTCCCCAGCGCTTGGGAATACTCTGTCAAATGATAATATTTCACCAATAATTTTATTGACTCCTAACCCTAATCATTACATTGCATATACAGTTACCATATATTTTATTGTCACTCATTTTCCTTGTACAATTTCATTATTGACTATGTAGATAAAAAGGAAGATAACCACATTAAAAACAAATACAAACCTATATTCTGTTTTTGCAATGAGAGATACTCTTCATTTTTCTGTGTAAATTAATCATTACAGAATATATAATAAGAAGAGAAGATTCCCCCACCTATACAGACAACGACTATCATGTATTCTTTGCATATATGCAATGAAAGTAATTGTGCTTTTTTTTTATTTGTAATTATTCATTAATTAATCACGTTTTTTGTGCTTTGTTTACAAATCTCGATGTGTTTTATTTTTGTTATAGATGTAATTGTTAATGTCGTTTTAACGAACATAAGTTCGTTTTAAAACAACAAAATATGGTTGAAGTCATTTGATCGACTGAATAAACACTGTAATACGTTAACATTTGTTATTAACATGAAATAGAAATCACATGGAAAATTTATCAAAATTAGTCAAAATGTTCCATACATAAACATGTACTTATAAATATATTTAAGTTATCATAAAATGTCTCATACATTCCATTTTTTCATGATATTGTAATAACTTTACATCAATCATTTGAATCTTTAAAAATGTAACGAAAAGCTAAATTTCTACCATGAAAAAAACCGTTTACGGTATATAATATCTTCACTCTGAACATGATACGTGAAAGCCGGGCACTATGATAGCATGCCCGAGAAAAGTACAGCAAAAATAATCGTGGATCAATTTTGATAACAACGGACGCGTCTCAACACAACCCGATATCAAAAATCAAGTCCGCGGTGTTTTTGTGGCGACATGGTCGACATGCGGGTAGATGTGTTTGTCAGACCTTCCCATTATCTCAAACGAAACTAATAACCAATCAGATCAAACGATTTCTCCTTCAGAAGGATCGCCAATTTCCATCATCCGGGTAGTTTCGAATTATATTCTGTTTTCCAAAATAAATACCGTTAAGGTACATTTCGTCCTTATTTTATACCAAATCTTCGAGCAAGAACACACAGACTGCATTGGTATCATGGACAACAAGACAATGCTCACTTTCACAGAAAATGATCTGCGGTTTGTTTTATATGGACAAGACTTAGGCAGTGGACACGGTCTTAAGGATACTATATGTAAGTACATTGTAGATATACATATATGCCTGAAAGCACATTCTTTAAACAACGCTATTAATATTGTATACTGCAAATTGTTAAGAATAAATGACATAATTTTACAGGGGGATTTTATTATATTTAATAAGTAGTTTAAACTTTGAAATCATGCTATGCGCATACCCGGACGTGTATGATGATGAATTTGCAAATTTGTAGATAATCTTTTGAAACAGTCTTCAAAATATCTCTTTTTTTTTGCAAATGAAAAGTTATTTAAATCAAATAACTAACATAAAACATATTCACAATAGATAAGAAGTTGTTGGTACATGAAAGCACTCCCACGGTGTAGTGGTGTAGTCATACTATTGTTATATTATTTCCTATTTAGAAAAGTAATATTCCTAAAGTGATTGCACTTTCGTGCAATTTCATGCATTTTATACATTTATTATTAATAATATTAGTTTTCCAAAAGAAGATTTATAATTTTGATATTCATATGAGACACTTAATATAAATGTAGCATGGTGTGTTTATGTTAAAGCATTATACATTATATTAACCTGATTTTTATCAACAATAATAACTTTTTTTAAATTATCTCATAGTTGATACATCATTGTAACAATGTTCCATTTATCATAATCAATTACAATAGATATGATACATTCACATTCTGATTACAATGCATTTCTTCAGGACACGTTTATATACACAGTTATAAACGTATTATAATCTTAAAGTTGAGCATGAGTAGAGAATTCGTCTTAGATTTTCAAATGTAACGTAAATTAGACAAAAATCAAGCATAGCAACAACACACAGTTCAGTTGTTAAGAAATAAAAACAGACTGTCAAAAACCGATTTGGAAAGAGATAACGAGGAAGTATACTGACAAAAACAACTTCACAAATTTAAAGGTTACCATCAGAAAAGTCTCAAATGAGTATGGGAACATCGTAATAATCGATTGAAACGACCAATACACTTTTCTAGCAACAAACATAATAAATTAACAAATATAAAAACATTAATTGTAATATAGAAAGGAAGACAATAATATAACTTAATGTACATGTACCTGGAATCTCAGGTCTTAGAGAAAATTTGTTATTTTTTACAATAATTTGTTCTTCTTAACGTTCTTAATGCGATATAGGATATATATCATTGCTTTGGTAAACACAAAAGGAAAATATTAAATATTGATCCTTTTAGAATAGATAGAAATAGAAAAAAAGGCATTTAGCTATGTATTCGTGTACTACAGCAGTGGCATTCCAGATGACAAATGTAACACTAGGATAGGCGTGTATTGTATGAGACTCCCCTTATTTTGTATAGAACTATACACACCCGATTTATGTTCGTCACGCTCGGATTGTCACACATCACCGTAGTCCTAATAATGACGAGGGGAGGCATCTTTACTTGTCAAATAAACTGATACGATAGCATATCAACGGTCATACATCATGTGTTTTCAAAGCCCTACCCTCACCTCTCTCAGCTACGATTTAAGTGCATGGGCGAGAACATTAAAATTCATGAGTTTTAGAACAAGACGTTTGTCGGGGTAACAGATGTATGAATAGAGAGCCCGCATTGCAAGAGTCTTCGGCATATGTCGGCAAGTTCCGGCGCCTTGTAGCAATAGACGGAGTAATTATACGAAAGGAAATCGGTTCTTTATACAAACCACAGTTAAATGGGGGAAATTACTATAGAGATCATATGTTACTATTTCTTAATTTTATTCATATTCCGCCCGAATGCCATTAACTTCAGTTTCCTTATTGATGTATATTTTCTTATTTATAACCGTAAAATATTACAGTTAAGAACGGGTACTTATTTAGTTTGTTTTTAATAATATTGAATTAGAGAACTTTAAAACCAAATCTGGATTTACTTGTTTTCGTCTCGATTTACATTTCTTCTGTAATTTAATTTAATAGTTTGGGTACAATTTTCAACATTTAACTGATTTTTTTTTTTTGTGTGTGTGTGTGTGTGTAATTATTCAATAATCTTAAAAGAATATTAATTATTGCCTATATTTAATAGTTTGGGTAAAACTTTCAACATTTAACGGAAAGTATATATATATATTTTTTTTTTTGGTATAATTATTCAATAATCTTAAAAGAAGATTAATGATTGCCTATTTTACTTCAGAGAAAGTAAACATTCCTCGTTCTATCAGCTATATATTTGTTGAAATCACAGATCCTACCTACCTGCCTCTCCCGCACCAAGTTGTGATTGCCCGGTCAACACTACCAGGCGCTGGACATGGGGTGTTCGCCACATCCAAGATTAAGCCCGGTACAGAAATGGGACCTTATGTGGGGACGATACTACACCATGGGGATCTCAACAGTGATACGGATAACACAAAAACATGGGAGGTAAGGTATTCTGAATTAACAATGTTTAAATCCTACCTTTGATTCTAATTGTAAGATGCTGTGTATTTCATTCATTTTTTGGCACTGTATTGATTACCAAATTTTATGGGTGCAATCAGATGTATGCTTTCATTAAACGTATTTTAACATGTAATGTAGGTTTTCTTCTAAGAACATAACCTCTTATTCCCCCGCCCCCATCTTATGTATAATTTAACTAAACTTCCAGATATTTGGTAATGTTTATTGTATCCGGGATATATCTTGTATAGTTTTGTCTTTTTATGATCTTATGAGTTGTTTTCAAAACACAAGTTTGCCAATGATACGAAATTAAACTCAATCACTGAAAAAGATATGTCTTCCTGATTTCAAAAAGATTAACATTGTCTTTGCCAGGTATTCGACAAGGACGGGCGTGTGTTGTATTTCCTTGACGGCGGGACAAGGAACCCGGCTAGCTGGTTGACCTTTGTCCAATGTGCCCGATCAGAACTGGAACAGAACCTAGAGGTGGTCCAAGCCGGCATGGACATATACTACCGTGCTCTACGGGTAGGTATTACTGACAGTACTCATGATGGACATATACTACCGTGCTTTAAGGGTAGGTATTACTGACAGTACTCATTATGGACATATACTACCGTGCTTTAAGGGTAGGTATTACTGATAGTACTCATGATGGACATATACTACCGTGCTTTAAGGTAGGTATTACTGACAGTACTCATGATGGACATATATCCTTTTCTTTATTTGCAAGTTTTATGAACAATTATCATCATAGATATATACTACATTGATTGATGGGTAGGGAACCCTTACAGTAATCAACATGTACGATCGTGGCCGAGATGGCTTTTATATATTTATAACGAACATTTTCATTAAACATCGAATTAAAAACAATTACTCTACTGCTGTAAACGAGTAGATTTTTAATCTACTTTTGATAACCATTGTTTATATCTTTATTGTTAAAAAGCGCGATTTCTCATCGTTATTTTTCCTCTGCAAAAACTACATAATATTGTTTTATTACACATGTACATGAAGTACACCATGTCTTATTACTTGTACTTATATACGTTTATAAACTTGAATATTTATACTTATTTTGGCGATCGATCTTCGGACATATTCTCGGGGAATTGATTTCGCGACAGGAACAAAACAAAAACAGCCATTTGCTTCTTGTATATTTTTGAAATTGAAAATAGATATTTTTAGGGAAAAATTATTTTCAATAACTAGTGCAGGTGTTGTTTTTGTAATTCTGCGATAAAAAACATGGAACGTTATTTCTATTCGATAGGATATTGAACCAGAGGAGGAGTTACTTGTTTGGTACGGCCGGTCTCAAAACCTATATATGGGTATACCAAACCCAGACCTGGAGGATCTGAGCAGCATGCAAGAAAACAACAAAGGTAAGTTGGTCATTTCTAAAAAAAAAAAACAATGAGAAAACAAAATTGAAACAATAATTAAAACAAGGAAGTGTAATTGTATGGATACAATATTATATTCCAAATAAAAAAAAAATCAGTGTTAAGAAAAAACGCGAAAATCGTTATCAACGATAACATGTAGGTTGCCATAAATGCAATGGTATATTAATGAAACAAATGTTTGTTTGGGAGCATAGACGTATTTTCATTGTAGTTTATAAAGAAACATATGCTATTGTAATGATATCATCAACATGCTCCTTACTCATTTCGTTTGATTCCCTGTCTAGTGCTGGAAGCCGAGAGACGTTGTGAGGTTGAGGAAGCTGACGCTACGACAGGAAAACTTCGCTGTGTGTTATGTAGACGAGGGTTTAATTCTAGAAGTAATCTCCGGTCGCATATGCGCATTCACACCCTTGAGAAACCATTCACGTGCAGATTTTGTAACAGACGGTTCAGTCAGTCCTCGACGCTACGGAATCACGTTCGATTACATACAGGTTGGTAATCAACTTAATTAAAATTCTATTTGACACTTTTTTGTTACATGCTCATGAAAACTTAACGTTGTGAAGTACAAGAGTATGAATAAAGTTCAATCTTTTATGTACAAAGTAAACCAATTTAACGCAATATTTTTTGTGTTTGCAGGTGAGAAGCCCTACCGATGTCAGATATGTACTAACTCATACTCCCAGTTGGCTGGTCTGCGTGCACATCAGCGGAGCGCACGGCACAGACCAAGTGCATCCTAGAGTGTCGATAGGTGTGCACCAGTAGCAATGTTCAACAAGCGAACTACTCCCGAAGCATCGATATGTCTTAAATACGTCAATACGTTCAGCAGAAGGGACCTTGCATGCATTTCAATGCAAACTAGCAGGAAAGCCTGTGAGACTAAAAGAAGGCGAGAACAAACATGGTGCTATTCAAAATATGCATACGTGTGTTTGTGTTTGCAAAGACAACGATCCTCATCAACAGACATGTGGCGTGTTGATATAAGTGTTGGTCCGTGTAGTTATTTCGCACGAAGGAAGCCTTTCACTAGTAGTCAGGACTATTGCACGAGCTCCAGCTATCTTTGTAGGAAATGGATCATCCATTTTTCAGACTTAGTGAGAAGCGAGATGACAAGACGGGTTACCGCAAAATATACTACGGCTTCAAATAATTCATGGTACTGTATATGCAGTATTTCCGCCATAGTGTTTTTCTCTAAAGAAGGGTGAATCCGATCTTATCAAGTAACACTGCCAGTCAAAATTTCCTTATTGGCAAAGCCAATAGGGGTTTCGCCGAACACTATTGCAGTTCTTGAACTGACTTACAATCAAAATCGTTACGGCGTCAACAAGCCGTGTTCAAAAAGAACACGCCCACAAACCGAACGGTTGTTTCAGCT
>JAUMHH010026238.1:0-10509 GCA_032359455.1 Chlamys rubida | reverse complement strand
AAGCCTAAAGACAAGTGGACAAGATGAATACTAGTACAAGCCTAAAGACAAGTGGACAAGATGATTACTTGTACAAGCCTAAAGACAAGTGGACAAGATGAATACTAGTCCAACCCGTAAGACAAGTGGACAAGCAGAACATCATGGCGTGTGTGAACAGGACCAACTATAAAACTACCTTTGGAATGCAGGAAGGAACTACAGGACTAGGCTTGAGAAAGATGCTAATTATTCAGGGAACTAAGAAATGTCTGTAAGACATTAATATCCCTGTCATGTGACTTCTTAGAAATGAAAGCTTAAGGGCAACCCTCATTGAGGAGGTGATGAACAAAGACCAGGCCCCGAGATCATGAAACAATCTAAAGTCTAAAACTTAACCAATCACAAATAACGTCAAAGTATCGTCATACGTGATTGGCTAAGCAAAAACTTAAGTCTAGGATCTTTTTTATGATCCCCGGACCAGAGGGGGTCTATATATATTTATTATATGCTTGAAAATGTCTCGTAATCACATTGGCCAGATCCTATACACGTAAGTTTGTTTACCACATTAGGGGTCACATAGAAATTACTTCTTAAAGAACCAAACATAAATTATTACCAACAATGTCTGATGAGTTTAAAATGTTTTCTCCTAAGTAAAATTTTTATGAAAAAAAGTGAACATTAAATACTCTCACCAAAGTGGGCCATCCCCAGACAAAATGAGCAAATAAAAATAAACAGATACAATTTTTTTAAGACCCTGTTAATTATAAGAGGTCAAAGACAAGTTGTTCCACAATGCTCTGATCCAGTTTTGAACCACAACTTAAAGCATACAAAGGTTCTTAGGTTGTCAAACCCTGTTGACATGATGCCTGACTGTGACTTGATGAAAATATCTGTCGAAGTGAAAATAATGGAAAACATCCACCTAGTAAGTTGATATGTAAACGTGAAAAAACTAAAATGACATTGAAGAAAAAATGATGACAAAGAAACTGTCACCTTGGTCAAGAATATAAAAATGATGTACAAAATCACCAATGAATCTCTATCTGTGACTTGACTACATCCATTCCTAGAAGGTTCATTGCTGTTGTATGATACAGTCTTGTACTGACAAAATTCTCTTTCAAGTTCAATTGTGTGTGTTTTTAAATATGAAATTGAATTGTGTGTTACTGTCGTATTTAAGGAAATGTATGATATATTTGGTAATAATTAGTTAGCTTGTATACATTGTGACATAGCTAGGGATAGGTAATAAGCAGGTAAACTATATCCTTGTGTGTGGTCGTGCATAAATGTACTATATAAAGCTTTATGGTTGATGCTCGACATTTTATATATTTCTTCACAACATCTGTACAAACTGGAGGCAAAAACAATCCAAATACTTGCAACATTAGGCACAAAACAAGCAACAATATGTTAATACTCGTCAATAGCTACCAGTCTCAAACACGTGATCTCACAGCAAATCACTCGGTGACGTTTCATTGGTCAGTCTAGCTAAAGCTTGTTTTCATTAAAATTTGTGATTCAGTCAAGCCTGTGTAGGTGACCAACTGTATTAGTGTGCTACACTGGTCTGATATACATATATTCCAGTATATTCTCAATAAAATCCTGTTAATTCACCACTTCTTTCTGTCAATTAAATAAACTGTCCTAATAGATACCAGAAGATCTTTAATGCACATTCCTTTTCTGGTATCCACAAAAATGTTGAGGTTTATGCATACAACCAATAAATTCATTTCTAGTTTTCAAATGAAATGAAAATCAAGCAGAACAACAAACAAAGCATTTCCTACATGGCCGATCACACAAGTACAGAGCGCACAGCATAAGGTTTTGTCCGAGTCATCATAATGATCGATAGGTTTCAATAAAATTTAAAAAATCATAACATCAATTTATGCCATAAAAATATCTTACACAAAATGAAATGTAACATTTCTTTAGACTAGTTAATCAGATGCTAAAACTTAAAACCAAAACTCTTAAAATCATAAATATTCAAGGTTTCATTGGTTACATAATCTAATGACATTGTGTGGACAATATTCAAATTATCTCAAAAATTATATTTAGATCACATAATGAACAAATCTCTTCAAGAAAGTCAGAAGGTTAAAATTTGAAACAAAAACCCTCAAAGACTTTGTGATAATAATTATGTGGATTAGTCAATTAGATATATAAAACTATTAAGATTTATCTAAATTTAAAAAGTGTAGTGCTTAGTGAAGTAGAAATAGTTTATTATAGATATGATATAATACCTAATATAAATATACAAACCCAATGCATATAACACAGTCAAACCTGCCTTAAAACCTGTCAAGTGGAACACTTGTAAACGGTAACTAGATAAAAGTGGTCAGTTGGAGCCCCCCTCCCCCTCCTTCCTCTCCTACTCCCAATGAAATCATAAGAAACAGCATTGAATAGCTGATGGCCACACACAAATGTGATTTGTTGCAATTTCTGTTCCATTTTATTGTCTTAAATGTTTAGATTTTTAGATTAAATATTGGTTATTTCCATGATGGATTAATAAAGTAAATTATAAAGTTAGAGTCATTCCAGAATGAATAAAGTAGTAACACATTTATTTATTAAAAGATTACAAATCTATTTACCAATCATGTAGATGCCTTTAAGAATAGATACAGATAAGTAATAAATTACATTATATGTATAAAAAGACACAAACAATTTTAATATCCTCCATGTATACAATATCACACATGTTCTCCGATTAGTCTCTTGTGATACATGCATAACATCAATGGCCACCTCAGCTGTTAATCAAAGCAATCTGGGTCTAACACGTTTCAACTAATTTGATTGCAAACACAAAATATTTACAAATTGACTGCTAACATTTGTGCTGAAATGGTAAAAATATGTCGCTACAGCAACATGTTTAGTTCATTGGCGAAGAATTCAAAATTTTCCCTACATATTTAAAAAAAAAAAATCCTTTTTGTTTAAATTTTAAATTTTGTTTTAAGCCATTTGAAGAAAAATACTTAACCTTTTCACCCCTAGGTAACTTAAGTAGACTCTACCATACATTTATCTGGATGAGTCCATTATGGTCCACAGTGATGAAAGGGTTAAAGATAATTGTCCCAGCTTGATTATCAGACAAAACTATGAGAACCTAGATTGATATAGAATAGGTCAAACATGTTAAAGAAACCATTTTTACAATCTCCTGTGAGTGACCGACCACTTAACGCAGGTTTGACAAGAGTGAGTTTCTAAGTACATTTGTATATATGTAACAATCCATGGGTTAATAAGTGTTGTGATCTCCACTTTGGCTGATGCATATTAAATAGAGTTTGTAAATACAGAGTTAATGCAGAAAAGTTTCATGGGTTAATAAATATTGTGATCTCCCTCATACAAAGAAAACTTGACCCGATGCAAATATTGAGTTTGAAAGTTAATGCAAGTATAGTTATATAACTAGTGTGTTTGTGGGTTAATAACTCTTGCGATGGCCCTCTTTGCTGAGTAAATATGTGTTCATAAAGTACAAACAACCTATCAACATGAGACGCAAGAATATATTGAGTAACGTTCTAACAACAGAGAATCATAAACTGTACAATTTCCCAACTTCATGCACTGCAAACACTGCCAAAATCCTCCCATGCATCTGCCATCGAAAAATAAATTTACATTTTTAACATGAACAGAAGAAGAATGATCATTCCTGCCTTCAGCTACGGCATGCTGCGTCTTGCTATGACAAGTAAGGTTGTCTGATACCTGTTGGAGATCTTCACATTTCTTGCAAGCCCTTAGCTACATAAAGGAAAAGGTCATATTACAAGTGAAACACCCAAGGTAACGTTAAATGTGGTACATACCCAGGATAAAATAAAGAATAAGGTTAATAGCCAGGCTCATATTCACTCAGTGTTAAATTCACCCTTCACTGTGGAAGTTACAATGTGTAATTTGTGGAATACATATGTACTCAAGTCTGCTGTCAGGATGAGTCTGCCTTTATAACATAGGGTGAAATTGAGAAAGAGTGAAAGTTATACTTCAGTGAGTATTTTCTGGTAAAGAGCATCGGAAGAATGGATAAGAGATTATGTACAAGAGAACTCTGTTTAATGATCAGGCAAGGGAGGCTACCCAGTATCT
The DNA here is from genome assembly GCA_032359455.1 of Chlamys rubida. Lineage (NCBI taxonomy): Eukaryota > Metazoa > Mollusca > Bivalvia > Pectinida > Pectinidae > Chlamys > Chlamys rubida. The sequence goes on along the minus strand of JAUMHH010026238.1, from coordinate 6,342 downwards.
GTTAATCACTCTTCCTAGTTTACCAGTCTGATCAGACCTCTCAATGTACATTAACACTTTATGTTTCATTACAGATTTGTGGAAGCACCACCATGCAGGTAACAGCTGCGGTTACCTTTTCTGATTATTTAGCATATGTCACTTTATTCTGACCAATAGAATGGCTTCTCTCTTGAGATAGCTTGGGATGTGCAAAATATGCTAGAATGCTTTTCTAATTTAAGTACAATTTTTATAACTTCTTTGTAACATATGCATGCACTGTTTGTATATCAGTATTTTAAGTTTCCGTTTGAGGGATAGATTACATAACCAATTCCTACGAATTTTCTCCAGCATTTTTACACTTTGGAATTAGCAACCTGGTTTGTTTTATATTCATCAATTCCTTCTAAATTACATACAGCGTTTATAACAAAATCGTTCAAACACTGTTGTAAGAAATCTTTCATAGTGCTAATCTATTACTGGAGTTACCAGAACATTGTTTGGAGTGGAGCTTTTTCAAACCTTCAGTGTTACATAAAATACTGAAGTGGATTGAAAGATCTGATCTGAATGAGTCTGATAACATAGTTGTCAATTCTAAAAATGAGTAAATAAAAGTTACAGCAATACAATTTTCAACAATAAGTAACAAAACTGTTAATATACAAAATGAATAAATATAACACACTTAATGTGACATACATGTATAGAAAAGTGATTAACAGATTTTTAGGGGTAAAGCAATCTATGATAAAAATTATTTGCTGTGAACTGTTCCCCTTTCTAACCGTTGAAATTGACCCTACTATTAAAATGTATACTACTATTAAACCAGTAAAATCAATATCACTATTGAACCATTAAAATTTATACTATTATTCAGCCATTAAAATGTATACTATTATTCAGCCATTAAAATTTGTACTATTATTTAACCACCTATTGAATTATAATATTAATCCATTAAGATTTATCTTATTATTATAACATCTGAATTTGCCTAAATTGAAACCATGAAATGTATGTCCAACAACCTGTATATATCATTAAACCATTTAAATTGTTGCTCTTCATAGGTCATTAAAATAAGTCCTATGCTTCAGCTATGTATCAGTTTTAATATCATATACCATTAAATTTGCCAAAAAAAACTTGAACAAAATAAAACCCTTCCATAGAAAAAATTAATTCTATAGGTTAGTTCACAGCAAACAAACTTGAATGAAAGTCCCACAGAGAACCGTACAGAGAGGATGGAAGGAACAAGGGAATCATGGACAGGAAGAATAACACTTACCCTCAGGATTTCAACACGTTTATGTTCCTCCTTCTTTTTCTCCTCCTCGAGCCGCTGTGCCACTAACCTTGCCTCCTTTATTGACTGATACATTTCTGCTTCCTCTTTCTTACGCCTACGAAATAGCACAGCTTATCAAAATAAATAAATTATGGCAAAATAACTCAAACTTATGTTCTGGATAAAAATGGAAATGGAATATTCCAATGAAAATAAAGTAAAATTCAATTTTCTGATAATGGGAGATAAAAAATTATTTTGCCCATGCATGTACTATCCATGAACTTCATATTTTTATTCCTAAAAATAGCCAGTGTCCAGTGAAATTAAAAACAATTTGTTGGAGGCAGCAACTATGCCATTTGTCTTATTTTTTCTCTAGAGACTGAATTGGTAGTAAAATTTAAATCATTTTATTATTCATCAAAGCATACCATTTAACTTAGATACATAAGTAATGTTTTGAGAAATTAAATTTTGGCATGTAAGATGACAGACCTAATGTCCTCCTCCAATTTCTTCTTGGCCTCGTCTACCTCACACTGTCCCCGATCCATACGCTGCTTCAGTTCCAACTCCTCCTGTTGGCTGTAAATTTAAGAAACCATACACTTTTAGTTACTCCTGATTTTAACAGATGCTGATTTTATTTTACTATTCCAGTCTCAACTATGGTAAACACTAAAAGATTAATAAACATGTAAATAACAGCATATTATACATCGCTAAAAATTGAAGAGAAAATGTTCTGCGATTAAAAACTTCTACACTGGAAAAGCACTATGATATGACCTTTGACCTCTCATATATAATTAGTATGGCCTTGGCAATAGGAACCCATCAGTGTTACATGGCATACCATCTAATGTTAATGTATACATCCATAAAGTTTTATTAATAAATGTTTAGCAATTTACAAGTTTTGTTCCAAAAACTTTGACTCTTCCGGTGACCTTGACCTTGATCTAAAAAAAAGTGTCACGCCAGGTTTGTTTAAAAAGTATTTATTATTTTAGTAGTTATGATCCAGACAAAGAAAAGTTACTGGAAAATGGGCAAACATACATGTACATGGCCAAATCATAATATGTACTATCAAAGATGTCACATATTGGCAGGAAAATATCTACCGGTAACTTTTAACCCGAATCATGTACATGTATCTTTAGGAAATTTTCTTGAAAATTGAAAATTTCAGATGTACCTTAATTTTTCCATTTCCAGTTCTGCCTTTCTGAGAGCCTCGTTCCGAGCCTCCTCCTCCAACATCTCATCAATCTTCTTGTCTTTGGAATGATCTCCCATCACCCATACCCATTCATTACCGTCACTGCCGTCGAGGAACTTAACAAAACCCTTTCGTCCTATAAAATTAATAAATTTCATTACCTCAAACTATTCTTTCAAGATTTTATTTTTTAAAAGTCATTTGTGACTAATAAAACTTTAACTTGTAGCTATTTTCTTATGGTAAATCAAGAATCAACAATTTTGTTCCTGAAAGATTAAATAACTACATCTACCATCTTTTTCATCATTCCAACTAAATCTATACATACTTAAAAAATTAACTTTAGTATAGCCTATGTCAGGAGAAATAAATATGATTCCACAAAACCTTTATAGTTTTCACAAGGAAGCATATTTAAATGAAATCACTTTTATGACAAAAACTCTTAATTTTAGAACTATTTAAAGTGCATCTTTTATCCTTGATATCATTTGTAAAGGCTCTTGCTCCTATTTTATATGAATAGAGAGGAATTCCGACTAATTTAACAGGAGAATAGCTTTCAATGGTTGTAAACAGTAGAAAAGGGGTGGAACAAACAGTAGAAAAGGGGTGGGACAAACAGTAGAAAAGGGGTGGGACAAACAGTAGAAAAGGGGTGGGACAAACAGTAGAAAAAGGGTGGGACCTCGCGAGCTCTCTACCTTAACAACAATTTGCATGGATATAAATATCATACAAAACAAAAGTCTACATTTATATACAGACACGAATACAGTTATATACAAACAAGAATACTACTACAGTAGCAGATACAGGCCGCTGTATCACATAGCCCAGATACCTATAGCTACAACTGAAACTGATCAATTTCGACCCCAAAATACGTCGTAGTATATACCTGGCTTTCGCTTCCTTGGACACTTTTTATCTTCCATTTCCAGCTTCATCTCACTCTCTTTCCACCTGCGTACTTGTTCCTGTCAATAGCAACATTCCACATGTGTTGACAAATAGATCAATACTTGGTATACAAAGTGAGCAATGAGAGGAATTCCACAAAAATATGTTCACAAAATTTTAAATGTGATCCTGCTGTGATATGTTAACTATCCCGGAGAGGAGGTCATGATCAAGTTCAGAGAACCATTGGCTGAGCTTTGAAGGGTAGAAATCATTCGTTAGAAATAATAGTTGGCATGTTTCAGCAACTTGAAAAGCATTTACGCTATCCCTATTGTACTTTCTGCATGCAAATGTTTTGAGCAATCATTGATTTTTCTAAATATTTTCTCAGAATTAAAAGTGTTCTGAATATTTGTAGGAAACAATTGAGTATTCTTAACTAAAAATAATTGATCCGGTGTCTGCAGCATAAAAAGGATATTATATTGGGTTTTTTTCCCTTCATATAAAATTCACTTGCAATGGACCATATGAGACCCCATATTACTGTATTGATCCTGCAATAAGCCCAGAGAGCCAACATGGAATTTCGGACTCGAAGTATGGGTGGGCTTATTACAGGACAATGAAATACTGAACTGCAATAAAAGTAGGTGGGCTTATTACCAGACGTGGGCTTAATGACTGATTAATAGAGTAGTATCATACAGCACTCTACCTTCTTAACATAACTTAACTTAAGTATAGGAAGAAAGGTGGAACAGCAAGGAAGATATGGTTTGAACAAAATATTGATGATGCCCAGCCAATTGCAACCTGCCAGACAAAACCACACCATAATATGTCCCATCAAGGAGAGCAGTACAAAGATCTTACCTCACGCATTTTAACAAAAAGGACTTGTTTCTGTTCTTCCGAGAGCTCTGCAAGCAGCTCTGGGTCTATGAACATATCTTGCAAAATCTGCTGCAGCATTTTGGCAGTTTGTGTCAGCACTCAGTCAATCAAGATGTGTGGTCAGCTTGACCAATCTCCAATCTGTCACTTGTCAACTATGACCCTTTGGACCCTTGACCAGTTGGTACCTCCTTTGACCATCTGTTCCTTACATGGTAGAGGCAACTAGTGAGTTTGGCTGGACATGAGCTGCACAAATCTGCAAGTAGAAACAAAGAATGTCTTTATTCATTGTGTTGAATACGGAGAGAAAATTACAACTAATACTCTAAATACATGTACAGTATCATTGTCTTACACTACTACCTTCTGTTCTAGATCATTATGGCAGTTATATATATTAATTACAAACTAGAACTGTTAGCCAAAGGCTAACTAATACCCCCTGCTCCTATATAAACCAGAACTGTAAGCTAAAAGCTTACTAAGGTAAAGCATTGCAAGCATTAGGAGAAGACTCATATAGACTAAGCCTGTTGTCTAATCCTCTTGTTCAATTGTTTTTGTCCAATAACAAATTTGTTGAAATCGAAAGCAATATAGTCTCCCACCAGTAATGATTTCTTTATTGACTAAGCTGGTCACTTATTTTAGTATATATGTCGCTCGCATAATTCCTGTACTCCCTCTCTCAATGCCAAATCATACTTGCAAACGAAATGTTGTTAGCCCAGATGAATAAAATTTGCTAAAATCGTCCTTGTAGTAAAGGAAGAGATGCCATGACAAAGATTTTTAAGAAAGGGACATAACTCCTTAAAAGGGTTGAAATGAAAAAATACTACCCTGATGCACGACATCAGGGGGGTTATTACCATATCTGTAAACTTTCATTTAAATTGGCCCAGTAGTTTAGGAGGCCGACAAAGTTTTTTTTCAACAAAGGGCCATAACTAAAAGGGTCAAAATGAAAAAGCACTACTTGGATGCACAACGTCAAGGGGCAGTTGCCATATCTGTAAACTGTCTTTGAAATTGGCCCAATAGATTAGGAGAAGTTGTTAGGACAAGGATTTTTCAACAAAGTCCATAAAAAGGGTTGGGAAAAAATACCTGGACGCACAACTTTAGGTGGTAGTTATCATATCTGATATATTCCGTTGAAATTGGGAGCATAGTGTTGGAGGAGCTGTATAAAGAAGTATTTTTCAACAAAGGGACATTTCTCAGTAAAAAAGGGACAGATTGAAAAAATAATACCTGGATGCACAACATCAGGTGGTAATTATCATATCTGAAAACGTTCATTGAAATTGATGCAGTAGTTTCGGAAAAGTTGTGTGGGGAAGCATTTTACAACAAAGGGAAATAACTCCGTAAAAAGGGTCAGAACGAAAAGAATAATACTTGGATGCACATCATATCTGAAAACTTTCGTTGAATTTGGCCTCATAGTTTTGGAGGAGTTGTCCGGACGAGGATTTTTCAACAAAGGGCCTTAATATTGTAAAAAAGGGACAGAATGAAAAAATAATTCCTAGATGCACAACTTCAGGTGGTAGTTATCAGATCTGGAAAGCTCCAAAACTGATCCATAACTTTAGAAGGAGTTGTCCAGACAAAAAGTTTCAGTATTTTTTAACAAAGGGCCATAACTTTGTTAAAAATGGTCAGAATGGAAAAAAATATATCTGGATGCACAACTTCAGGTGGTAGTTATCATATGTGGAAAGTTTCGTTGAAATTGGTCTTTTACTTTAGAAGGAGTTGTCCGGACAATTTTTTTCTACGGACAGTCATAAAGAAAAGCTGATTCCATTATACCCCCCCCCCCCCCTAACATTATTGCGGGGGGTATAAAAAGGATGACAATACACAAGAAATGACAATGATGAAAATAAACAAATGATTTTTTGCAAAATACTATGTGAATCATATCTGACAACTATAAACAGAGCAAACCTATTAGGAAATCTTGAGATTAAACAACTTGCAGGTTACAAACTTTGCACCATTGGGGGGG
>JAUMHH010026226.1:4039-24748 GCA_032359455.1 Chlamys rubida | reverse complement strand
GGAGGGGTAGTAATAAGGGGGAGGGGCAGTAATTCGGGGGAGGGGCACTAATAAGGGGGGATGGGCAGTAATTAGGGGGAGGGGTAGTAATTAGGGGTAGGGACAGTAATAAGGGGGAGGGGCACTAATAAGGGGGGAGAGGCACTAATAAGGGGGGAGGGGCAGTAATAAGAGGGAGGGGCTCTAATTAGGGGGAGGGGCAGTAATTAGGGGGAGGGGCACTAATAAGACGGAGGGGCAGTAACTAGAAGGAATACAGTAGGTGTTAGTAAGAAAGTAAATGACCAGGTACAGTAGGTAAGGTGAAATCTTGTTAACCACTGGAGGGTTATCTACATATATACACAGTTTGTCACTGTAAAATTCAAATTAATGTGAGATTTATATCAAGATGCTAAGGTCAGGGTCATTGTGCAATAGCTTAAAGCAAGGGTACACTGATTGAGACATGATTTCACTCTCAAACATTTCGCATAGTCATGTATGAAAGTATGTTGTATGGCAGTATATAAGCTAACTAGTCCTGTCAATAACTTCCGAATGTGGCCGAGAATTTCATGAAACATGGATGGTATTGACTAGTGACGGTTAAGTGTTATCCACTGTCCAAGTTCTTATTCTAAAATTAAAAAGACCAATGGAAAAAAGACCCTGTTATATAAGATCTATAGCCACTTAATAGATTGGGTTGCTAAAATGCTTCACATATTTTCAGCATTGTGGTTTATATATGTGATTTTCTCATTACAGTTACGCGACTCAACTGAGAAAATGGAGATAGAAGACTTGGGTAAGACATTGAAATATAAGCTATACCTAGACCTAACTAAAGGCCTAGGGTGAGGCTAGTTATACTACATACCTAGACCTAACTATTATAAGGCCTAGGTGGAGGCCAGTTATACCACATACCTAGACCTAACTGAAGGCCTAGGGTGAGGCCAGTAATACCACATACCTAGACCTAGGTGGAGGCCAGTTATACCACATACCTAGACCTAGGTGGAGGCCAGTAATACCACATACCTAGACCTAACTGAAGGCCTAGGGTGAGGCCAGTTATACCACATACCTAGACCTAACTAAAGGCCTAGGGTGAGGCCAGTTATACCACATACCTAGACCTAACTAGAGGCCTAGGGTGAGGCCAGTAATACCACATACCTAGACCTAACTGAAAGCCTTGGTGGAGTACAGCAGTTATGTCTGTCACTGAAGCATTGCGTTTCTCTGACAGCTAAGGATACTTTTTTCAGTCTAAAACTTGGGACTGTTTGAGGGTTTTCAGAGGATAACAGCTTTGAGTCGGAAACCTGGGTCTTGCGACAGTTTCAGGTATTTAAGCCATTAGACTTTGTCCTTTTGAAATGGTTTTAGAGAATGCGGGTCTTTAAGGAAAAGAATGTTCTGATTGATGTCTTTGATCCCAAGATTCCTTTTTATGCGTTTTGTAGCCCTTCACTTGGGTCAGTGTACAGTTTAGGATAAAGTTCAGAGCCCAGAGACCTCGATCTGTATGACAGCTTTAGTGAACGTCAATGAGCCCAAGACTTAAGATTTGGCAATAATGTAACTATCCCTTACAAACAAATGTCCATTGCGTTGTCACTCCATCATACTGTTAACATTATGGCAATTTAAATGTCTTAAAGCACAATTCCTCTACATAACCTGAAACACCTCAGTCACTTTCATATGTTTCGTTCCAAACGGCTGGTGCAGTTGAACCAGATTTGTCCTTTTATGAAATTGGGTCAAACAGTGATTTGACGTCGCTTTCTGACGAGCTTTGGCAAAAGATGTTCAAGGCCTTCTACATTAATATGCCTGTGTACATTAACCCTTTCACCACTGTAGACCATAATGGACTCATCCATATCAATGCATGGTAGAGTCTACTAAAGTTACATAGGGTTGAAAGGGTTAACATTCGAGGATCCATGGGGCTTCATTTCTGAAGTATTACATTTAAAGTAGACAAACTGGTTCAACGAACAAAAACAAACAATCCTCTTGTGAACGAACACAGCCGTTGTTAAAGTTGCTGAAACCTCCAGAAATAGAATCGGACATTGTTTCCTTTTACATCCATTGAGATGTGTTTGTAATGGACTTTTAATCAATGTCAATTAAGAAAGTTAATCATTACGTGAAGAAAATGTCCTGACAGCCCGCTGCTTTGCTGGCATACAACACGTATCAATAGCCATTACGGGAAAAAGTCGATTACATTTTCATTCCATAAATTGTATATTCACTCGCAACATGCCACAAAACGTGATTTGGAACGATTCCCTAAAGCATTCAAGAATATATCTTACCAATCAATATTTATTCCTGGTTTACGTATATATCTTACCAATCAATAGTTATTCCTGATTTCGTATATATCTTACCAATCAATATTTATTCCTGATTCATATATATATATATATTGGGTTATTTATCGGCCTCCATACAGAACTGGCCAGCGTTGATCTAATTAGCACATCAGGTGTTTAGAAGGTGAACTGTATATGGATATATGGCTGTCTACACTCTAATTATAGTCTTACTGCCTAAAACACAATGACTTAACCATACTCAACACTTAAGCATATCTATAAAGTACTTAAGTTGTTTCAGTAGGAAAATATCCTTTTTCACTGAGCTAGACCCAAGGCCAAAGAAAAGTTCCCTCGTCATTAAGTATCCTGGACATCTAATACAGGGAAAACGATACTGGTATTCCTGTCTGTCAGATATTGGTGGTTCACCAATAAATTCCTGGAAACTTGCCGACTGTTTTGTGTATTTGTTGATTGGTTCTTGGTTTGGTTATTGGTTAACTTCCTTGATTGACTCCTTGGACACCTTAAGCTGTGTACACGGAGTAATCATGAGAGCGACAAAGTATACAGGCCTGTCCCCTGTAGTTATAGCAAAAAGTAGATTTGTTTTAGTAAATCAACTCTTCATGAAAGTTTTTTTCACTTTTTTCATTTTCATTAGCCGTGCACTTATAACTGTAAGAACTTATAAATTGAAGTTTCAGAACTTTGCTAAATTCTACGTTAACCCTTTCACCTCTGTAGACCATAATGGACTCATCCAGATCGATGCATGGTAGAGTCTACTAAAGTTACACAGGGGTGAAAGGGTTAAGGACTACTTGGGAAAAGAATATACATTTCTAGAATTATTGTTTTGCATTTTAGAGAATCACTATGAAGCATAAACTTAAAGAAAGCTCTCAAAAGTGTAAAGATGACAGTTGTTAAGGATGAAATTGGAAAGAAGGCTTTTAGTTGGAGGCTAATAACCATTATACATGTTGAAACAGACATATTTAGGGTATGGCTTCATTTAAGTAACATTGCCAGGGCCTACACTGAATTGTAAGTTGGATTAGACAAGTTCGCAGGTGTTGAGGGCATAGAGACTTGATACTTGTGGTAAATTGGCAGAGTTTCAGGTGGTTATAGCGAAGTAGACATGCTTATAATATATTTACACACCAATCACAGGTAATGACTTCCTGATGATAAAAGTCACTTAGTAACCTTAGGTACCTGTAGTTTTATGTTCGTGTCCGTTTTATTTGCTGTTTCAAGATCAGATATTTACATTTTCATTGTCCAGTCTCTAAATTATCCTACCAATTCTAAATGTCGCTATCAAAGTAATTACACCAGGAACTATTTCACGAGAGAGTTCTTTGATCAGAAACTGTTCAGTGCTTTTCATCAAAGTTACAGCAAAAGGGGACCAATCATGTCCTGACATTAAATTCAATCTTCTGACTGAAATTCTCTTAAAAATCAAAGTTTCAACCAAGACCCAAACAAAAAAATAAGGTAATTGCATTGAAAATATCATATGGTAATTGACGGAAGTTATTATGTATTTGTCAAATTGAAGTAATTTGTGGTTTGGAAAAAAGAAAACTGTCAATTTAGAAATAGATTAAGTCAACAAATAATGTTAAATTGCCATGTTATTTGTCAAAATTATGTATAGATTTGTTTGTGCATTTTGTTATTGACACAAGTTTCACAAGTTTTTTGTCTATTGAGTAGATGGTTTCGTAACTTAAAATCAAATAACCATGAAATTATATCTTAAATTGCACTAATAGTTTAAAAACATATATTTTGAATGCAAAAGACGTCGCAGCTCACATTTCAAGTTCTGACTTATTTTATGAAAAATAGAGAGTCTTGTCACTTAACTCATTCACCCCTGAAGTTTGATAATGAACTATTCCAACCTTTGAATTGGAAGAGTTCAAATGTGTCTTCAGGGGTAAATGAGTTAAACAAATATGCGAAGTCAGCAAATATTACATACTCTCTAAAGTTACCTTGGACTTGACAGAGATAAGTAAGGTGATTTAGCATACACGTAACCCAAATAACTGTGCCAAATCTCATGTATTGTCCACCTTGAATATAAGGTGACTTGAATGCTGATAAAATTCAGCAAGCCTGTAACAGTCTTTGTCGTCATGATCAGTATTGAATAAAACAAAGTTTTCCGTCCTTATAGTTGCCCATATAGCCGGTTCTGAATCTGATTTCTTAAACATGAAATTAAGTACATGTATAAACCTAAATGCCTGCCTATGATTATCAGTCATGCAACAAAAGTAAGAGGGACATTTATATAAACTTTAAAAAAAGCGTTCTATTTGCTTTTCTGAACTACGTCAGTTATCCTTCTGTTAAACGACAAATATTCTGATTTTAAAACTTGTTGTCTGATAAACACACATCCCTCTTATCTGATGTGTAGGTGTATATAAAGTGACAGTAACAATGTCTTCCCTGAAGCACAGTAATGTTTAGTGCCTGTGTCCTTGAGATTTGGTCTTCATATGTCCTTGGCTGTTATTTTGAAAAGTAAATATATCTCAATGATAAATTTGAACTCTTTATTAAAAAGGTAACAATAAAAAGTCTAACTTATGAAAGTGTTTTTCTATCTAAAGGAGGAGTCTTTCTTGTTGACATCTGATCAAGCTATTGAGTTTGGATTGTAACAGTTCAGTTTGATATCCTTGTACATTAGACATGCTAGCTATGCAGCAGTAATGACATTTATTACATAAAGAATAATTAAGTATAGAAACCTGAGTTTTTTTATTGTTTTTATGACCTGCGATCTGCATACTTCTCTGCCCTGTCTCGTGAGTTAAGACATCAGAATCGTGTGTAAGGAAGAGACTGGAGCAATAAATCGGGACTAATTATAGACATCCCCGTCACTGTCTATTTTCACCTGTCCGCTCAGGTATTTTGTGTCTAAAATACCTGTATACGTTAGTGTGGTATGGCCTTATTTATAAAGTATTTTATTTTGTAGTCATTTTTAAACATTAAGTTAGTCATATTTCAATATATTGATAAATGTTTATAATAACTATAGTATGTTATATCCGTAGGTATTACAGCTGTTCCAAGCTGACAGGATATCCTGAGTCATATCGTTCACCACTGTAGACCGTAATAGACTCATCCATAGCAATGCATGGTAGAGTCTACTAAAGTTACATAGGGGTGAAAGGGTTTATTGAATCTAAATGCCTACCACAGAGTTTCTCTATACTTATATAGATATACGTAGGTAAATTATATCACGATTCTGTTTTGATTTATTTTGTCCCTGTCAAATGGGTCTATGTTAGTTTATGCATAGGTAAGCAATATCCTACTTGAAATGTCAGTTTCATTATCACAGGGGGGTAGAAAATCTGGGCTGATAATTGATAGGTAGATGAGTTTTAAATCTAAACAAATTTTTCATAAGTGGACATTTTTATGCCCCAACCTCAACAGTGGAGGCCGGACAAAGTGTCTGTCTTCTTTGTCTGTCCATACATCCACACAACGTTTGTGTTAGACTTTGTGTTTACCTCCATTGTTTTGATACTAGAAACCCAGAAGTCTCAAACTTTGTATACAGATAAATCTTTAGGAGTCCTACATTATCATGTGACATGTAGGTCACTGTGACCTATATTTTCCATTTCGTTGACTTTGGTTAGGCTCTTGGCATGCTCAGTGTAAGTGACGGCATCCCTGATGACCTTCTCAAGGAAAACTTTGAGTACTCCACAGGTCTCCTCGTAGATCAGACCAGAGATACGTTTGACTCCACAATGTGTTCCATCAAAGCTTGAGAGGGGGCACATGTATGTTTTACATACATTTTCTAGTATCAAAAATTGTTAATGAAATGGCCTAACGTTCATGTAAAATTATACATTTTCTTATTTCTGTAAGGTTTGACTGATTTCTGAGTGAATCATGTACTGTTGTCGCTGTAGTTTACCAATAATTCAACTGACTTCCAAGTCAGTTTCCTAATTATAGTGGCCAGTCTTTGTTTGATGCTACATGCATCAATATAGGGTCATACGTAAGAACCATCCAGCTACCTTCTATAATAATACTTCTTCAAGTTGCAAGTTCTGTATGAAATTACATAGACCGTCTTTTGACTCTCATCAGATGGTCAGAAATAATTAGTGAAAATATCCCATAAGATAACATACTTTCTTGAATCAATCGACCTTTGGTTTTTATTTTACTGTCAATTAGATGACATTTGTTGGTATTTAAGTATGATATATTTACACGTTCATGAATACTTTATGTGCTAACGTGTCTGTTATTGAAGAATAAATTAAAAGTTTTTTATACCAATCACCTCTGATCTTTTGAACATGCTCTTTTTTCATTGAAATATTTATGATGTACTTTTCTTAGTCTTTCCAGTACTTGTGGTCTCCACACAGCTGGTTTGTCAGCACATGTGATCTCTAGCAAACTGGCACTATAATTCTCTTTTAAATGGAAAATATATATCAAAATTTATTGTCTAAATGCAGTTTTATTTGCCAGGAGAGGTAAGCTCTACAGAAATTAAGTTTGATTATTGCTAAAGATGTAAGATCTCTAAAAGATTTTTTTTTTTTTTGTCATTTCAGATGAGAATGAGGACCAGGTATTTGTAAAATTCATGCGGGCACACAAATGCTACGACCTCATTCCAACCAGTGCAAAGCTTGTCATCTTTGATACCCTGCTTAATGTAAGTATAGTGTATATAGTATAGTTTTAATTTATGAAATGGAAGAATATTAAAGTTTTGATTAAGTTCGCCTCAAATAAACAAGGTTGGACATTGGTAATTACTGTATACTAGAATACAAAGTGGCGTGCCAATAAGTCCACCTGCCCCACAGAAACCAATACCAAAGAGGTAAAGGAGGTATTTTATATTATTGTTGCCAAACCCCCACTTGGCAGATATGCCTTGAACATTTGGTGTGCTCAGCCTTGTACTGTTTGGCTGTCAGGACAAAATGTCTTGTACTACATACTTCTCAACCTCTCTACATGGTATTACTTCCTTGATCTAATCTTGTCAAAAAAATATTCTTATAAAACGGTTTTAAAGGGAACGGTTTGTTAGTAGCAACTTTGCTGACAGTATGCCACTTTCAGTTGTTAAATATATGGGGAATCGCAGACATTCTTGTACAAGTTATAGCAGTTAAAGGTCTAATTTTTACAAAAACTTTCTGGATTCTGTATCATGATAAAAACTATTAAATATACTGATGTCCTGGAATGAATTACTCTTAAAACACATCCATCATTTTACCGTGGAGTGTGTCGTCAAAACCCAAACTGGAGGTAACAACGGTGACTCTCTGTGTCCTGGCTGTCAAACAACTTGACACGATTCCACACACAGCGTGCTCAGTCTGTTAGAACAACAGGCCCCATATCTAAAACACCATTTGATTTTGTCCATTGTTGACTCACTGAATTGATCAGATATGTAGAAATGATTATGTGTTTCTATTTCTCAACAATAGAAGGTCTGTATAATTTGTTGTACTGTATTGAGAAGGAATAATTTCACAAACACTTCATAGACCAAAGAAAAACTCACTATATTTAATGTTGTCAGTTATGTTCCTATGGGGTACTTAGTTTACTGTTAGAACAGCCCCTCCCTTTGTAAGTCTCCTTCCCCTGTTTTGGACACTTACTTAAAAGATCTAAGCACCCTTTTAACCAAACTTGACCCTATATTCTGGTTCTTTCCCGTTAACAAAATATAGTACTGTACGCTTTTTATCAGAACCTATCTGATACGACTAGTATCCAGTGTTTTAGATGAAAACAACAACTTTGTCTGGAGCATATCTTCTATACCTATTTCACCCGGAGTAACCAGATTTGGTTTACAAGGACATCTTGGGATGACAGAGTGCAGAGTGCAAGAATTAGGTCACTATGACCTCACTGTGACCTATGCTTTGACCTTTGACCTTAACTTTTGAAAAATTTGTCTGGGTCATATCTTCTATACTATTTCACCTGAAGTAACCATATTCGGTGACAAGAGTGCAAGAATTAGGTCACTGTGACCTCACTGTGATCTATGCTTCCTGAAATAAGTGTACTGTTTGTTAAATATAGAATTAATTACCGGTGGTGGACTATGGATTGCCTTGCAATACTTTGCCTTGTTTAATTTACTTTCTTAGGATAAAATCAAATTCATTGTTTTGCGATGAAACCATTTGTTTCGAATGAGTACCAATATAAGTTCTCATAAATCTTGACTAATAAAGGAAGATAATTAAATCGAAACAAATTTCAATGGGAGTCACAGCTTTAAAATTATAATAACCCTTCAGAAATCAAAACAGTTTAAAATTAGCCAGAGTTTTCCTATAATCTGATGGTAACCATAGAAACAGACTGGTCGGCCATATTGACAGAGTACCATCATCATAACGTTGCAGTGCCCTGGATAAGTGCCATGAACGTTTTAATGGTACTTTAATGGCCTGACAATAGCTATTCCCAATCAAAAAGCTATTTACTAACCAAAAAACTCTTGGACATCTAGATAATTACTGTGTAGAATTCATGTGTTGAGACATGTTGTCTGATAAATTGTTTCTTTCATTTCCATATGAAATAAATTCTGCTAGCAATAAGTTGTCCATCCAAAAGTGAAAATAAAATGTCATGGCAACAACAACGTATTGAAAACATTTTAACGTAGAATAGTAGAATAACCTTAAACAAATATTGTTGTGTTTCCACTGACATAAAATTGTAAACAGAAATGAAAATGGACTTATAAATATATTTATTTGTAAAGTATTTGTTACACTTTTTTACTTTGCAAATTAATACAAAATGCATATTTAAAATCTGTAAAGTTCGTACAAAAGTTACAGAAGTGTTTCAGGTGGCACAAATATACAGTCAGTCCAGAGAAACAGAATATCTAGAGTTTGTCCTAGGATACGAAGATGCTACAAAGTGCTACATATTCAAGATTGTAGAACGTGTTTGATTTACATAGATTTCTTTATCATGTAAAGTGGAAAACACATAACATACACTTCTTTATGGTGTAAAGTACAAAACCAACCTTGTTGGTTGCATAAACTATTTATAGTTGTACATTATGATCACAAAATGTCTGAGGTCACAAACAAAGCCTCTAAGAAGAGTGTTTTGAGTCCATAACAAAGATACTAGGCTTTCTGCAAAGTTTATCAAATGCTCTATGTGGTTGTTTATATCTTTAGAATATAAGGCAGAAAGTTGGCAGTTCAAAATGTATTTCATGATACATTTGTAACAGTCATCATCAGTTCAACCGATTGTACAGAAACTAGAAACCAGCTATTAAATTACCTTCCGAAGGTTACTCAAGGTCAAGTCTGTTTCTGCTATATGTTCTGACATTTAAAACATCTTTCATCTTGTGAACTCTCTTAACCTGATGGTATAAACAGGCTCATTAGGCCAGGCATTGTAGTGAACAGGAAGATGGTTGTCTAGATGTATTGCAGATCGTGTCACTCAGTATCAAATGAACTCTTGAAAACATGTTTCTGTACCCTAAACAAGGTCAAGCATTTTACTGAATCAGACACATTTGTACCTTTTCTTCATATTTTAACCTGTTGATTGCTGTTCAGAAACTTATAAAGCATTTTGTTGCCAAAGATTCCTGAGAGCAATGTTTTACGGAGTCTGTTACAAAAGACATGATTATGACACATTTGATAATACAAACATTCTGTCGGCTTTTTACTGGTATGTTTTCATGTCTGTCCTTGAACGTTATTCCTTTCACATATTGAAGAGTAATATGTAAGAAGAGTTGTTAAGTTTCACTGATGAAGGACTCTCAAGATTTACTGGAAATAGCAATGGAGACAGCCATTGTTTTCAGCATCTTGTAGGAAGCATCATAACAATGCTTTAATTTGTAATAGATTTGTATCCGTGAAGCTTTGTTCTCAGGAGTCTTTGACAACAAGGCAGAGTCTCAGCTGAAGTTGATTGCTGAAACCAATTTCCTCCTGCTAATGTAAACTTATTGATCCTTATAGAACTCATGAAAAACTTTTAACTCGATTTGAAGATTCAGCTTGAAACGAAATTACGCCCTATAGTCTCACAAAGGTGAACAATAACTTGATTGGTGTATTGTGTTCCAAGAAATTCAGAACTGTGCTTTAGAAAACTCTACAAAAAATATAAACAAAAAGCTCTCAGACTATAGTATACCAAACATAATGGGAAATGTTAGAAAATATCCTAGATTAGTTTATTATATCACGATGGAACACATTATTCAGTTATTTGATTAACCTGATATATTGTCAGAAAATTATCTACACTATGGTATTTTAAAGACAGCATTCTGGGCAAAAAGCCATTCGTCAAAATCTAGAGAGATGTTATTTTCATTCTGGGAGCAAGAGAAGGAACAAGGGCAAGGACGTCGGGAGTCCTATCAACAGTGCGTTCACTGTACTTGTGTGCCCACACAGTTTACTCGATTTTTCGGAAAAAAGTGATTGTGGGCAAGGCGCCAAAAGTTCGCAAAAGATGTCACTTGAAAGATTAGAATGTTGTCTGTTTGGCAGGAACAGTTGAATAAAGGCTAGCTTTCAACATACAAATGTGAAAAGTTGTTAAAATGATGTAAATTGAGCACTACAATATCCAGCCTTGATTATGTATCAAAAGAATAGATCTGGCTCTGTTAGATTTGTCAGGCACAGGTGTACATATGGTCTGGCTTATACAAAATACCAAATACACCATTACTATATCATACTGTTTACAGAGAATGTTTTTCCATGTATTTTTTACCTTAATTAATTTACAGGTAAAATCCACATCTAGTCAAAGGAGTACAATTTTTATTTCCATCATCACACAGATTTTGATAAAATCCAATTTGCCCAACATATATTTTCATAATGAATATTAAAAAGGTTCACTGGGCTGTTTTCCTTATCAAAATTATTGGTTTTGAGCAATTCAGAAATGTAGGGATTTCTGCTGATTTCAAATAAAATTGAAGGTGAAAAATAGAGATATGGAAAGTAATGTTGGTGGTCATGAGAAATGTATCTACCTTGCCTGAGTGCACAGACTTGCTGCTTCATTTTAGTACTTACAATCAGTATGTTCACAAAGAAATTTGAACACACCCAAACAAAAAACTTACACAGGATATTCAAGAATAAGATACAGCATTTTGGCGAAGTTGATAGAATCCATTATCCTATACTTCTCCATGATATAGGTGCTTTGCATTCTCAATACTACTAGACAGAAACAGCTGATACATGGAGGTGAAAACTCAGTAGGATCTGGAAAGGTCATTTGATAACTTCTTAATATCTCACTGGTATAATGTAAAAAAAATATAGACTTCAAATGCAGATGTGTAACTCTCCGAGGTTGATAGAAGAGTTTTGTGTTGATGTTTGGTTTACGGCTGATATTTGGTCTGTGGGTGATATTGGGTCTTGATTTGATGATGGGTCTACATTTGATATTGGGTCTCTTGTTTGTGCTTCACATCCTATTAATAACTATGGTCCTTTGGGGACATGCCAGGTTTTGGTGGTGGAGGAAAGCCAGAGTACCAGGAGAAAAATCATCTACCTGTTGCCAGTACCCGAATACTGCCCCACGTAGGTCTCGAACCTGTGACCCAGTGGTGGAGGGCTAGTGATCAATAGACGGTCAGACCGACGAACACCGCACATGATGGCATAAGCTCACTTGTCCTTCCCGCAAGTGAGCTTAAAACCAAGCAGTGCTGGTTCTTCGACACCTAAAAAAGTTCCCTCCCTGATTATAATATATTCAGAAAGATTTAAGCATCCGTGTATCTCACTTCAAATCTGTATATCTGTTTAACAGACACACTGCATTATGATGCACAACAACATTGCCTTAGCATATATCTCCATTACATTGAAAACACTCACATGTGTATTTGGCAGTGGGACAGGTATTGTGTAATCGGTTACTTGGCACTCTGTAACAATGGGATGACAATGCACATTGTAAAACCGAGTCACACCCGAACCCATCACACCAACGTGGTTCTGATTAGTAAGAACTACATCACCTAAACTGATGCTACCAGAAACTGTCACAGAGGTGTCAACTAGTGATGTTTGTCACAGAGGTGTCAACTAGTGATGTTTGTCACAGAGGTGTCAACTAGTGGTGTTTGTCACAGAGGTGTCAACTAGTGATGTTTGTCACAGAGACGTCAACTAGTGGTGTTTGTCACAGAGACGTCAACTAGTGATGTTTGTCACAGAGGTGTCAACTTGTGATGTTTGTCACAGAGACGTTAACCAGTGTAGGTTGTCATCTTTTATAATCTTCGTAAACATTATTGTAACTGAAGGGGTTAAGTGACAATAACAATACATTGATATACAAAGAAAATTAAACTGTGAGTTCCATATAGCAAACAGGGCTGCACAGGCAGAGTGGTTAAGGCGTCCGTCTGTCCAGCGTCAACTTTTCACTTTTAACAACTTCTTCTCAGTAACCAAAAGGCCTAGGATGATGATATTTGGCCAGTAGCATGCTTGGATGAAGGGCTACCAAGTTTGTTCAAATGAATGACATTCATCCATTTTCAAGGTCACAGGGGTCCAATATGTTAAAAATCTTTTAATGACTTCTTCTGAATAACCAAGTGGTCTAGGGTGATGATATTTGGCCAGTAATATGCTGGGATGAAGGGCTACCAAGTTTGTTCAAATGAATGACCTTGACTTATATTAAAGGTCACAGGGGTCAAATATGTTTAAAACCTTTAAAACATCTTCTTCTGGATTACCAAGAGGTCTAGGGTGATATTTGGCCAGTAATATGCTGGGATGAAGGGCTACCAAGTTTGTACAAATGAATGACCTTAACCATATTCAAGGTCACAGGGGTCATATATGATTAAACACTTTAACAACTTTTTCTGAATCACCAAGGTGCCTAGGGTGTTGATATTAACCAGGTGAGCGATTCAGGCCCATTGGGCCTCTTGTCTTTGTGTTTATGTGTGTTTATATCCATAATCTGACGCACAAATGCTTGATTCTTGGTGTCCTGTATGTTCAGGGATTTGAACCGATAGATCATTGTTTGATTCTTATTGTCCTGTATTTATAGCAATTTGAACTTATGCACCAATATGCTGGATTCTTTTTCTAGATGTTCTGAACATGACTAAAATTTTGAAAATCAGAAAGACAGTTTATGACGTTTGTTCTGATTGTAAATATCATGATCCATTGTACATTTATGTTGGGTTTTCAGTAAGGAACATCAGTGTTAACCACAGGACATTTATAGTCGGTTTTCTTTGTCAGGAAGATTACAATCTTAAACTATTAACTCTATATATACAGAGTCTTCAGGCCTTCTGTCAGTGTTCTGTAATAAGAACGAAGATCATTAACCGATATATATATAGAACATTGGATTTGCTGTGTATTCAGAAAGCAAGGAGGCCATGAACTAATACACTATCACAGAGTTTTCGGTGTCAGTGTTCTGTAATAAGAATGAAGATCATGAACCAATATACAGAACAGTGCACTTTTTGTGTGTTCAGAATGCAAGGTCATGAACCAATGAATACATCATCACAGGGTTTTCTGTATTCCAAACATGAACACTTCCAGCCACAGGTTATAGCCTTGAACTAAAACATGGACTGATCGACATGACAGCCACAGGTTATAGCCTTGAACTAAAACACGGACTGAAGTATACATTGGCGATATCGACATGCCAGCCACAGGTTATAGTCTTGAACTAAAACACGGACTGAAGTATACATTGGCCATATCGACATGCCAGCCACAGGTTATAGCCTTGAACTATAACACGGACTGAAGTATCGACATGCCAGCCGCAGGTTATAGCCTTGAACTAAAACACGGACTAGAGTATACATTGGCGATATCGACATGTTCAGATAGGCAGGCTGCTGGTGAATTAGACAGTCCAGATCTAAGTAGAGAATCAATACTCGTCCATCTCACTTAGATATTATAAGATGAACGAACTACTACAGAGATAAAACTGAGGGGATAATTGGTGGGATCGTCTGACCAGGAATCTAACTCTCCTCCTACGATAAAAATACACATGTTTTGCCTTTGTATGTTGATATATATATTTGAAAGGAATGCTTATATTTGAAAGGAATGCTTATATTTGAAAGGAATGCTTGATTTGGTTGTATGTGAGTTTGAGTTAAAAGGAGTGTTGATTTAGTTGTAGGTGAGTTTGAGTTAAAAGGAATGCTTGATTTAGTTGTAGGTGAGTTTGAGTTAAAAGGAATGTTGATTTAGTTGTATGTGAGTTTGAGTTAAAAGGAATGTTGATTTAGTTGTATGTGAGTTTGAATTAGAAGGAATGTTGATTTAGTTGTATGTGAGTTTGAGTTAAAAGGAATGTTGATTTAGTTGTATGTGAGTTAGAATTAGAAGGAATGTTGATTTAGTTGTATGTGAGTTTAAATGGATACAGGATTTTTTTTGTTTGTCACAAACTGTATCTGTTTGAGTTTATGGGAGTGTTCAGACTTCAGTTTATCTGATTCTGGGTTGGCAAGATCGTTTGATTTAAGTTGTATTCAATTTAAGTTGAAAATATTGTCATATTTCAGCTTATATCATGCTTTCATAAAACAAGTATTTCCTCTCTCAATGACTTTATATTTCTTAGATCTGTTCTGTCCATTGAAGTGTATTGTGATTGAGAAAGCACCTGATTACAGGACAGAGGCGATTCCTTAACGACGGCTTCAACAAAAGTTGCCATGCAGCTATAGGTTATAAATAGAATCAATTTCGAAAAAATAAGTAAGAGTCATATAACAGTAAAGGTTTCAGATGGCAAACCACATCCTGAATAGTGTAACACTGAATTATACAGGAAGTCAGTTTTGTCACTTGATGATAGCTTAGCAAGGAAAGATATGCCGGATCATTTTCAGGGTCAATAATATAGATGTCTGAAAAATGTACTGAAATATCAGTAGAACTGCAGTACAAGTTGGTGAATTAGAATAAGGACAAAGTTATCAGAAATAAAATCATCTGTCATTGAAATAGACAAGGTGATTCTAAGGTTAGGGAGAATGAGACATCCATGTCTTAAGGACATTTGTTCCCTAATTGTGACTTGTTATCTCCTTTACTAGAGAGTTCAACACTAAAAAAAACTGTTAAATATTAATAAATGTAATTTGGACCTTAGTTAATTTATTGATAACACTTTTGTTGTGTATTTGTGACCATGCTGATTTAATGTACTTAATGGAGGTAACTCTAACATAAGTCAAAAGGGAGGTAACTCTAACATAAGTCAAAAGGGAGGTAACTCTAACATAAGTCAAAGGTTTAAGATTGCATACAGCCTTAAATCTAAATTCATTGAATCACAAAAACATGGTTTAAAATGCTTTGGGAGAATTTTTTGGTGCAAATATGCTAACACATTACAGCTGTTGGTATAATTGTTTCCGGGAATTCTTCAAGTTCTAACTGACAAAAATCTCTGTACACAGCACGACAGAATCATATATTTAGTTCGGTGGTACAAAGGTAAAAACAGGAGCACTTGTTTTTGAAGACCTGTGTAACACTGATAGGTTAGGATTTACCTGACAACACCGTAATTAGCCCTGACATCTGCAGACGTAATTCTGACGGTAAACACATTTTAGCTTATTTTGTACGTTATGAGATTAATTAGGATTGGCAAGCTGAAACAAAACATATGTATATTTTTACTGTGGACATGCTATACCTGTCAGACAGGTATAATGTAACAGTGTTTTCTCATTTTAATTCATTTGTTGATTATACAGTATGCTGTATTCTGAAATGTTTCTTTGAACAGTAAATAAAGAAAATGTGATCTTTACTGAAAAAATGTATATAACATACATTGAATACATCTAATTCATGGGGAAAATAGTTTTGGAATTAAATTGAGAAATACTATTTTTTTCGTATTGATGAAGCCAAAATAATGTGAAATAAAATATGTAATAATTTCTAGACAAGTTTGTTAGCCATAACGTTTATAAGTCTGTTTACAACGGTTTCCATGGAGACATATCTACTAAGGTATCTTTTATTTCAAAGCAATCCCATCAAAAAGACACTGCCACGGTAACAGCAACCTACCTATACATAGATTAAATTTCCGTCCTGTTCAATTGGAAATATCAGTCATGAAATTACAATTCCTTACTGTGTATTGATATTTTTTGTGATATTCTACAGTCTTAAGTGACAGCTTGTGAAATGAGCTCCTTTTTTTATTAAAAACATAAACTTAAAAATCAATACATTGATATTCATGTAATTTAATTATGTGGCGCCAATGTCAGTTAAACAGATATTGTAAAATTTAATTAGAAATATCACATACTGTAACATAATTAAGTGTTATATATCACTGTCGTCCTTAGTATACTGCAGTGTACGTATTTAATGAAGAATTAAAGCTTTTGACAGAGATTGCAGTGTACGTATTTAATGAAGAATTAAAGCTATTGACAGAGAGTTTTACTTTAATTTGACAGGATTTTTCATTAGATTTGTTCTACAAACTTTTAAGAAATTAATGAAAGCAATAATCAAATAAAATTTAAAAAAAAAACAAAAAAAAAACGAAAGAGAATTAATGCATGAACGTCAGGATTTGATTGCTCTAGTCACAAATCAAGCTGTGAAATAAGATGAAAACTTGAGCAGTTTTAGCCGAAAAAATATGATGGCGACCATAAAACTTGTCCATAAGTCTTCATCAATCTGCACCGTTGGAAACCCTTCATTGTGGGAAGAAGAATATACATCACTCTTACCTGCAGATTGTAATTTGTGGATGTTTAATGACTAACTGTGTGGTAATTAAGAAGGGCAGTTGATCACCCGGTTCCAACAGTGAAACCTTGTTAATTAAAACTTCGATAATCAAGAAAATTCCATTTCAAGATGTGTATAATCTGGGACAAAACTTCTTCTTAGTGACTCTTCCTGTTTTGTTTATCTAAAACAAAATTGTTGCTCCTGAATCAATTTCAGAAACAAAGTTTCCAGATTAAAGAGATGTTCCATTGATTAAAGATACTGATCTTCTGGATTTACCCGTGAACACTAGAACTTTGTTGATGACCAGACCATCTTACTGAAATGTGGAATCACAAACATTTGTTATTTGTTATAAGATAGTGATAGATTGTTTTTAATGATTTTTCTAACGTTGTATCATTTCAGGTAAAAAAGGCATTTTTTGCATTGGTGTACAATGGTGTACGGGCGGCTCCTCTGTGGGACAATGTTAAACAGGATTACGTTGGTAAGCATAATAAAGGTCACTTAAAAATAGGTCACTGAGGTATAAAATAGGTCACTGAGGTATAAAACAGGTCACTTAGGTATAAAACAGGTCACTTAGGTATACAATTGGTCACTTTATTTAAGTAAACAGGTCAATCCAGACAGGATTGTGTTGGTAAGTATAAATATAGGTCACTTAAAAATAGGTCACTTAGGTAAAAGATAGGTCACTTAAAAACAGGTCATTTATGTAAAAAAAAATAGGTCACTTATGTCAGCAGGTCATTGCAGACAGGATTATGTTGGTAAGTATAATTATAGGTCACTTAAGTAGGTAGATCATTCCAATATATTTCTTAATTAGTAAATCACACTAACAAAAAATAATAATGAAAACATAATAAATCAGACAGTTTGTAATATAAGAATATAAGAAAATCAGATGTTGCTGATTATAATAACGGGTCTAATGTACTTTTAGGGTCAATAAACTATCGTCTGATTCCCCAGGGCTATGAGATACATTTATACTCCTCTTATACAGACAGGGCTCTGTCAGTCTGTTTACAGTGAAAACGATGGAAATGTTAATATATTGGTCAAAAATTGATCAGTGCATGTGTTTATTGCTATTTTATAATATGATTTTACATATATAAATTGTTTGTTTACATTATTTCACCAAATTTGGACGGATTCAAAACAGAAACTTCAATTGTATGGACTGTTGAAAATTTTAACTGTTGTATATGAGTCTGTTATAAACAATCTGGAGGGCATATGAGCCTGTTATACATGTACAATCTTGAGGGCAGTTATTGGAGATGTGGGTTACATCTAAGGAGATGGTTATACCAGGTGTTTCAGAGTATATATACAAGTTTAATCCCATTACCTGTGTCTGTATATATCAGGTGTTAACTGAGGTCACTGTCCCCACACATGTTTACTGTATTAAACTGCCTAGTTTCTGGGCCAGAGAAATAAACGTCCTACTGATGTTGTAGCTGGGTATTTCAGAGTTCTTATAAGAATTGTCTTCTAGCACTATCAAGGTTTTTGTAAGAACAGTTTCTTGTCAAAGCCTGCAAAATGTTGGTGTAACCTCAAGTTTTCATCAATTTTTTTTAATTTTTTTGACAAAATTTGTCCGTACTAATTGACAAGATCGTTGTAAAATTGGATTCTTTATCAAAGTTCTTGCAACACTGGTTCGTGATTTTATGTTTCTTGGTATTAATTTTAAAAACAAGTTCTTTTCTACACTATCAATGATTGTGACGATTCTCACCAGTAGATTGATGTTTCTGTAAAGAGAAGCACAGCTAATTTGTTCAGACATGACCATTTTACTTAAGATTTAACAGTCATGCCGGTATAACACATGTGTTAGAGGCTATAGCTACCTGTTGTAAGATTTACGTGCAGTTTACATCATTGGACAAAATGTTTATCCAATTTGTCTGTCTTTGTTTACCTTGTGCTCAAGTAGATTTATACCCTGGATGTCAAGATCTGGTTTCTGTCCAAATAGTCGCTCTGTCAGATCTTTTTATTTCTTAGGTTCCCTTTATTTTTAAGTCTGAAGGTTAACATGGGAACAATAAACATCTGTATATTATATTATGTAATGAACATCTCAAGTTTGTGTGTTCAAGTTGGGGGATTGTATACATAGACATCTAGATGTATATATAGTTGTCTGGTACAACAAGTATAGTCGTGTATTACTGCCAACAATATTATAACACTAAGTCAAATATTGACTTATGTTAATTTTTATAATATTTCTAATTTGTTCAACCTTGAAACGTCCAGAAGTATAAAAGGAATCAATATTCATTAAATATATAAGAAAAACCACAAAAGTGTTTGTTTATATAGAAAGACAAATACTATTTTGAGTATTTATTATTGATCATATCTTGAAAGGACTGTAACACATGTTGAACTCACAGATATGTATTGACATCTGCAGAAGATGATTTATGTTCTTAAGAACTTTTGACTAATTATTTTTTAATTTTTACAGGTATGCTGACAATAACAGACTTCATAAACATTCTACATAAATATTACAAGTCTCCAGAGGTAAAAATATTATTAGTTTATTACAAATATCTGAGTAATATTCTTTGTAGTATACATATATAGTATCTTGCCACTTTTCAGTATCTCATTACATTCTGTTTCATGAATCAAACATACTAAATGTTTGTCACTCTGATATGTAAATAGTCCTTCAAGCCGATGGATGCTACATGACATGGGACAGCCATATATTATTCAATGAAATAAATGATGTTTCATCTCATTTCAATGGAAAAATCCCATTTATTCTACTTCATCTTTGTAACATAACTTAACCCTTTCACCCCTGTAACATAACTTAACCCTTTCACCCCTTGGTAACTTTACTAAACTCTACCATACATTGATCTGGTTGAGTCTATTATGGTCTACAGTGGTGAAAGGGTCAAATTCAATTAAATTTTTAGCTTATAGAGGCAAACAAAATCACAATATGTTAAACATTGTAACTTTATCTACCTGTAATGTTTATATATCCACAAACTAAATAACGAAATTTAATCAATAACATTCGGTGTTGTGAGAAATGCATTCTGAAAGGCGCCTGTTGCCTGTGTAAAAGATTTACCTGGTGTTTTTCACCTCCAGCATTATCTAACAAACTTGTCAGTGTATGTAATGCCATTATCATTTAATGTCAATAAACATGTAAATGTTACTATATCTTCCTGTTTCCGTGAAGAAGTAAGATGCGTATCATATATGTCTCAAAAAGCACGATGTGTGTGAGGACCCTGAATTCAATGTCATATCTGTACTGCTCTATGGTATTATACAGTGGCAGATCCAAAAGTTTTTTGGGGGCTTCAGGAACCCTCCCAGCCTGAAAATTTTCTTTAAAAATCATGTATTTTCACCATTTTCCTCAATTTTTCCCCTCATGGAAACCGCCCCTGGTAATTTGG
>JAUMHH010026215.1:0-10510 GCA_032359455.1 Chlamys rubida | reverse complement strand
ACATTGTTTGTGTAAAAAGTAAAACTTTGATAATACTTTTTTCCTCAAACTGCACGTGCTCTTTGCCATCAGGTGAGAGTTTATTGAGGAGACTGAGATTTTGTCTACTAATTCCATTACAATTCTTTGTCTTCGCTGTTATTCTCTTTGTTTTATCATCTAATTCCTCTGCTGTCATGTAATATACCATTTATAGTTAGGAGTTACATCCCAACAAACTCACAAACAAGCAACCAAAAGTTAACAAAGATTTAAAACAGCAACCACGAAACAAGTGAATAAACCAGCAAACAAAAAATCTTAAAGACACAATCATAGAATCATATCAACAAAAACATGCAAACAAGTGAGAAAACATCAGGTAAAAACAAACTCAGCAAGCAAACTAACATACAAATAGATGAGTTGACAACCATATAAATAGAAGAGCAAGTAATTCACTAATTGTGAATTTGTGTTTATAAAATAATACCAAGGCATTTCCAATTACTGTGTTATAAGTTATAAGTTAACGGTTATATATTCATTACAGTATGATAAATCAATCATGTATCCTTCCTTCCAGCTAAGCTATAAAATCAACCAATTTCTAATTATGATTTCGCATTTTAATTATTCATACTATCAACACACAATGTAATGAAATAAACTTCACTTTTAAAAGAGAAAGAGATTTCTAATTGATAAACATAAAATGATCATTTATAATAGATACTCCTTTTATACATCTTGTTTTGCAGAATGAATTTGGATAAAGAAAATTGTTACATGACCCGAATATATTACATTAAAAACTTAATTTCGTCGCGTTGATTGCCATCAGAAATTCAATTGTCGGCTGTTAATTCCATAGGATATAGAAATATATAATGAAATTATTAGGTCAACACACAAAGATCGGTGATAACTTTGTTTTACAAAACTGGTAGTCAAGGACAAGTAAAAAACACAGAAACAGACAAAGGGGGCTCCATACGTGCATAATCAAACCTGTGTTAGCAAACATGTCCTAATTTACCGCAAACAATGCATCTGCTAAGCAGTGTCAATAGTGAAATGCACCGAGATGTCATATACAATGCATGTCATTCACAGAGTCAATAATAAGTACATCTGAAAACCACCAACCGTGTTTGTCATGAATGGTGTCAGAAACAAACGAACCCTGGTTATCACTAACAACATCATCTGTGTCAGAAATATAGGTAACCATAGCTACCACAAACAACTTTGGTCATTATCGGTGCCAGAAACATAGAAAAGTGTAGTTTCGTTATAAAATAACAAACTTACGTCACACTTTTATAACTTTTAATACAAAAACAAATGCCTTATCCTCACCAATAGACCAATCATACAATACTACACAATAATGACAATATACCTTATTTCACTATTGGCAAAGACCCGGGTGACACTTTACGGCAAATAATGCCGTAAAGTGGTCCAGTGTTGTAAACACTATCATATCGTGTGACTACAGATTCAAAAGCAACGTATTTAATCATCAGTTATATTAAGCAATAAGAGAATACCGAATTGTCAACAAAACCACAAATCGAACAAAATAGCGCAAAATACAAAAAAACGAGAGATTTACATTGAGAATCTTGAAAAAGTACAAGAATAATAAAACCAGGTGTTCCGGAAGGTTACACGTCTTCTGCTTCATCGACTACACCCGCCATGTAAATGTGAGTGAAATCTAAATGATGTCACGACCTCACATTGAGAAATCGATTTGTAACATATTCATAAGTCACACTAACGAGCAAAAACAAACAAATCGAACTTCAAATCACACAAAAAATATCATATTTCCCTTTAACTAATTTCAGTAATTTAAGGAAGTCGTATGTTTCAAGTTAGTATTACAGGTATCCCTAGTTATTTTAATCATCGTATGTTATAGAAGATGTCAGATTACACATATGAAATGTATGACCTCACCGGTTGCAGTAATATAAATTATCTTTTTAAACCAAAATGTAACATAATATGACATATTCTGATTTCTCAATACAGGTTACTTTAGCTAACACAAGTATCGCATGTCATTAACACAACCGTCATCATGTCAATAATACCGAAGATATGTACTCTTTGTGTGAGTTTGTATCGCAAATGAAACTGTCTTGCTGGAACAGCATTTGTCGATTTTTATCACGTGATGTATAATACAACTATTTATAAAAGACTACAGGCCGAGATCAATTGGAAACCACGTGATGATGAAGTTTATAGAATTGAAATACGTGTAGCCAATATGTACCTGTGAAGCGTCATGCTGATAGCATAGTCAGTTTCACCACGTGCTTGTATGTTGCTGTTTAGAAATGTGAGTCACTGACAGCGATATATGAAAATACATGCCATTGTAAACCATCAGTACGTACATACAGATGACAATGACGAACAAAGGCTGCCTTTCACTTTATTGGTTTGACGCCACACTGAACAGAGTAAATAATTCACAGATCTCTTTTACACTCTTACCTGATCCAATACATCACCTGGGGCTGTTTGTGCGAGGGGTAGTTTACATTTTACTATACGTTATCATGTTTTAAAGGCAAGTGAATGGTATGAGTGTTATTGTCGTCAAAGAGTGGAGTTGATGGCTGTTTTTGTCAGATAAATTAGCTCAAACACTCATCATGAATAGTAAATATTTCTCCATATATTAATGGCGTTTTCTTTCCTTTCAAATATCATTTACTCAGACGCTAAACGCTCCATTGAGTTATAGAATTACTACAGAATACGGATTAACAATTGATTAGAAGGTTTCACCCTTCAACAAAAGTTTCCTTTTAAATACTTCATGTCTATGAATGGAAGATAACAAATACTTGTCCATTATGCAAATGAACTACAATAATATAATTGCCTCTAACAAGGGTAGTTTTAACAGATATAGAAATGATTATCCACACAGCATTTAAAACGAATCGCGGTAGGTAAGTAGTCAATAAACACTGGGGAGAGGGATAATGAGATATCGGTTTTAAATATATTGATATTTGACCGATCAAGCAATTGATTTTTGTAAACATACAGCTTCTAAGAGGAAGAGTTACAAATCATTCAAGAGCGGATTTGCACTGTGGCTCAGCAGCTGGATGTTCGTGTATTTGAGCACGGTTAAATTCCTGGTTGATTGTGAAAATGTCGAAGGTGTCACTTATAAACTGTATAATGTCCACTATTTAAAGTTTGAAATACTTCTACTTGTACTTAATTAACAATACAGTTTAGTGTTTCTAATAAGGCCGTCATTGACTCGTAAGTTTACAACTATTCTACAAAAGTCAGCTTTATTTTGAATGAATCTGAAAAACAATTCCATGTTTACTGTTAATATGACATGTTATATAGTTAAACACTCTAAGACATAAATAATTGATTAAAATCCTGCAAAAAAACACCGGATATATCGAATGCCACCGGAGTTTCGGGTATCTCCGTAAATGCAGGACAGCACATAACTGATAAACCTGTTTGATGGTTCATTGTAGCCTGTGCCTGTGTTCCATTCCAATTGGTAGCATACTTCTGACAATAACGAGCAGCAATAACGTAAATTATTATATTTGCGGATATGGCATGGTTTTAAATACATTTACATTGAATGTCAATCTAAATGAATTAGATATTTACACCAGTCAAAAAACGCGTACACTTTTTCTTAAGGTTTGCAAAAAAAAAAAACGTCAAAATAATGCTTACTATCCATTACTTTGTCCAATTGTTATTTTATCTCTCCATTTGTCACCATGTCCACCGCCAAGAAAAGCAACAGGTTATGGATAAAATGCCATTTTCTAGCTACAAATGTGATTTTCTTGCTAGAATTGGAGACTTGCATGAGATAAGAAGACTCTTTTTTTATAAGTTTAACAGAAAAAAGAGCATGGCTCTCTAAGGTTCCCTATCTTAAATCCGCCTTTAACCTTGTACTTTCAACTTTTTGTATTAATATCCTCAGTGGGTATTCTTCATATCCACATTAAAGAGAATCACAAAGTTATATTAAAAGTGTTAGCGAATACCTAACCATGTTTCACATATCTGGAATCCTTCAATTTCCATCGGCAAAATACATTTTTTTACATATATATTTATTAACTACAAGTAAATTTGATAATGTCTTATCATTTATTTAAACACGACAACATTGCATAATCTTAGATTACGCATAATTTATTTGGAAACCATTTATTTAAGCGTTAAATAACAAAGTCGTGAAAATTTACGACTGCGAACTACAGTGTATGAGGTATATGACATGTAAGTGGTTAAAATGTAATGCAACAATCCATATACATGCACATACTATTTAACTCTGTATATCTACAGTTAAAAGCAAACTTATTAATTCAATAAATCTCTAATCGTCTTTTAAATCCTCACTTAATGTCGACTTTATAATAGGAATTTTGCGAAGAAAGAATAATTTGAAAATAAGCGGTAAGAAATGATAAAAAGGGAACTAACGACAGGCATACACCTGTTTATTCGACTAAAAATGAATAAACATAAAACAGTAAAGATATTATACATGCAAATTTGATTAATAAACACTGACACAATGTCATGCTCACATACTCGACAGGTATTTGTTAATTATCTTTCCTCGTACATACTTTTTATTTATTCAAATATGTTTTCATCATTATTTAATAATAAATAAAATAAACATTAGAAGAGAGAAGAGGACGGAAGGAAGGAAGGAAAGAATCACTAATGGATGGACAAATAAACAAACAAAAACACAACAAAATTGATGAATGTATTGTAAATTTGTGTATTTAGATTTTCAATGATCTGTTTCAAACTTAATGAGTTCGATAAGAGAATATAATTACATTCAATACAAATTACAAATGGTTTTAAAACTTGAATGGGTGTTTACTCGCTGTTACAACTGTTGAAGTTCATGAAAGAAAAAATCATATATATTTCGCTGTTAAAGGGCTTAACAATTTCAACGATAGCCGCAAAAACATAAAACGTCGTTTTTGTTAAGAAATTGATAGTTTGATGCAACGCGTGCTTCAACTAAAAAGACACACGTGTTCGATTTAAAATAAAAAGAAGTGTTTTAATGTTAAAGGGCCAAACACGCTTTCACTATGATACGCTACAGTAACAGTATGAACGTCGCCCATCTGTGCTACTCGAGATTGGTTCAGTTACGCGATTCCATTCAGCTTGGCGCTGTTAAATAACACGCCAATATACACTTGGGCGGTATGGCTGGTACCAAGTACTTGTCGCTCGCCAAACCAACAATGGCTAAAGAGTAGAGCTTTATGGAAGACAGCCTGTTATTGTGGAGATTATTGTTAACCTCCAATAACAATGTGAACTAAACTTGAAAGATTGTCTATTCATCGAGCAATGAAATTATCATAGATTTTAGCACCTTTGTTAAGTCTCCATTCATGGTGCTGTGACTGCCATTGTCCGACCCAAGCCAAAAGGTACTTAGTAGCGAGAGCTTTTGTGTAGGAGTATTAAATGTGGTTTCCTATTGTGAATACCCTCGTTGATCTACCATCACGTTTGTTCAATAACAACAGCCTGGGGATGCCAGTGAACAAAAGCTGACAATGAAATGCAATTTTATACACAGGTGGAAGTCAAACGATATTTAGAGAGGTTTCCGCTGAATTAAACATGGCCTTTTTCATGAAATAAACTGGGATATCGAAACCTTGTCAATTTCAATATATAAATTCCACTAGTGACGTTGTTATGTTAAAAGAAACTCACAATTGTATTTCGATACTCCTTTCACACATACAATAAATATTCCCACAATGTTTAGTCATTTTACTCCTTAAGAAATTTTCAGTGAAAGGTTATCGTGATGGCCTGTCTTGTATTCACCATATGAGAAGGGGTACGACAATTTGTATAAAAGTGACTCAAAAACCTGTAGGTATCTTACAGCGTGCATGCGTAAAGGTCACTTTGTGTGGTATCGTGTAGAAAACATAAAGATCGAGTGTTGAAAAGTTGAAAAATCGAATATGCCTTATTGCCAAAACACAAAAGCAAGCTGAGAGATCAGAGGACATTGTATATAATATGTTATATCAGTTTCACTATGTTTGCCTTTGATCCTCATCGTCTCTATACAGGCTTACGTATCTATGAAATCTATTCCCCTTTCACAAAAAAAATATATTAGAATATGTTTCATGACTTGGTCGAGTGAAATGTGTTCAGAAGTGTACGGTAACATAAGGATACATATCTATTGTGTGTTTCACAGGATGCTACGCTTAGATTAACACTACCATGTTCGCACCCGACCAAGCAAAGGATACCGTACGGACTTGTGTAACCCTTATACTTAAGGCTGTTCGTTCAATAACACACTAATCAACGGTTGAAATTTGTCATATTTATCAATTGTTGATTAAAAAGAAAACAATCAGTAGATCACTATCGGCTTTGGAGAGAAATCGTAAATTGTTACAATTTTTCAAAAATAATTAAAATCATATGTAATTTATGCGTATGAACAGCCGGATCCTGGTCACGACATTTGATAGGGATGCTTACATGAAACCGAATAGATTTATGATAAGAAAACGCCGTCATATTATGACCTTTTAACGACATAATTGCAGTTAATTAAAATACACATCTTGCACTGAAGAATAGACTGACGCAAGTTGTTAAAATATGTTTCCTGCTCGGTAATTACTATCAAATTGATAATTGTATTGTTATCGTGTTATACCACTGATAGCAATGTTAATACAAGTTAAAAGTGCAGTTATCCCAAATATAGTTGTACGATTAGTTTAGGAAACATCCTCTTAGCGAAATCATGAAACAAAATAAATCAAAAGTTTGTCAAAATTTTGGTTGTATTAAATATTAGTATTTAGTTGATTACATCGGAACGTGAATTGAGCCTTAATCTAATATTGGGCTTACAACGAGAGCATGTAGCTTCGCAAATCAATTATATGCTTTGTAAGTACAATTAAGTGTATCTGTAACTATTGAATAATCTGTTAGAAATTGACACCTTCTATCTTCTCTCAAATACAGTACTTACATCGAAAGTTATATTTAGAAAGGAAAGCGAATCCTTTAAAATTAAATATATCAATAATATCTAAGTCCTCAGATTATTAAATGGTTAAAGTGCATTCCTTTTGTATTTATTTTCTATTTGTAAACCAAATATGTATTGCTATCTCCTTTGAGTATACTTGAACTAATTACTATGTATATATGAACTTGAACCTGAACTATATAGATATATATTTAGGGTAATTCCTCCTGATGAACCTCTGATGAAGTGAAAATACTAGGGAAGTACTAAGAAACTTTTTTGTCTTTTCTTTTATATATATATATAGATACATATTTAACATTGACAAAATGTTCACTGGTTCATGTCACCCCATGGTAAAATTTCTTCAATAGCACATGGTGATTCCAATGTTCCTAGCAACACTTACACCTCTCTGCCGTTCGTAAGCTGAACATGAAACTTTCGTATTGTCACAGGCAGGATTCTTCAAAAAAGAAAATGTGTATATTTTAATCTGTTATTTTATTCAGATCACTCAAAATGTGATGTAAACAGACTGTAACACGTTGTTAAGTAATTCACCTAACCAGGAAAAGTTTAACAAGTGGAAAAGTTACTGTTTCCAAGGAAAGAGGACGTATCAATTTGCAACTGTATAGTATAATCAACTGAGACATTGGACAGAAAGTTACGCTGAACTCCTAGAAAACACAGTCTTTTAACAATATACTTACTAGAGACAGGAACTAAGGAATAATCTATTAATAATAAAGTAAATCCTTGCAAAAATCTAAACAAAGTACACATAAACTTGACTATAGGCTATTTCGTCCCCTTAAAACTCATCAATGGTACTGTCAAAAGAATGAAACTGGAAGGATAATGTGTTCTGACACATAAACACCAATACAGTAAACAGAAAGGGGAGTGTATGATTGGTATATAAATAATAAACATCCATTCGTAATTTCCCTACTTTTTTCAAAATGGAACCCTAAAAAATTGACACGTAGAGAAAGTTACTTTCATTCTGACTAACAGAGCACAGCTGCATTATGATTTGTCAGCTTTACAACTTTTACGTATGAATTTCAAATTTCTTTTCTTAAATGGAAAATATGCTTAATAATACAAAATGTGCTTCGAATATTGATTGAAAGCTATATTGTGGACTCCAAACTATTTATAGTTTGTATTGTGAGTGAATAATCATGAAAATATCATGGATTTAAGAATTATTTTTATTTTTTATTAAGTTGATGATACTTTTAAAATATCATACCACGATATCTTATATTTACAGTACATTACACACAAAGCAGTACATAAGTGCCAAGATGGAGTTCTCATAATATTTATCTAAAGGGACATTCAGGCTACCACTCTAATTCTGTTATCTGCTTTACAAGGTGTTGTACTACGAATGGGCATATCTGTTTTACCTTTAGAAGCATATCTATAAAATGTATCTTTGTTGCTTTAGACATAATATCTATAAAACATTAAGTGGTGTTTTAATATAGCTTAACATACCAATTTTAAGTTTTTAACATCCTGATATACTTGTTTACTCCTCAATCAATTCCTTTTAACTGAACATTTTTTATCATTCTTCCCAACGTTACATCGCAAAAAGATTTTCCGAACTGATATGGAGTTTTTTCTAATGCGATGTCCCTAATTAAACACCTATAAACGCCATATTTTAATTCATCCGTAAAATGGAATTACAATTTTAAATTTTCCTCATATTTCAAAGCATTTCATATAATTATATGCATTCATCTATATCTTTGTAAAAACCCAACATAATAACAAATGGATATCTTTTGTTAAATTTGTGATTCAAAATGCATGCTTCTTTGAATGTCCCTATAGCAGCTGTAAAGGACTTTGTTACTCAAAATAAAAATGATGATTTATACACTGATCGTGTTCCGTAAATTCCTGTTTAGTTTGAATAAATTATGTTTAAGGGATTGACGTCATCTTTTTAACAGATAAAAAATACGATATTTCATTTATGCATTCTGAAGGCTGTACACCAGGAAAGGTGTCGTCTATAAATTCTGCATAGTGACTCACCTAAATCAAATAAGGAATATAAAGGGTTATCACTCCTTTAAAATTTATTACCAGACAAGTATACGTAGCGCATTGACATACAACGATCTATGTTTATTTATACACTAGTACGTAATCAAATAAAACCTAAGTTTGTAGAAGAGTGAGAACGGTTGAGATGATACCATGGCCTACGTGTACATTAACTCATTCACCCCTGAAGACACATTTGAACACCTCCAAAATTTCAGGGAAGAATTAATTAACATATTATGTGGTTGATTGTGGAATCGATACTTTTTTATCGATTATGTTCGATTTAAAATTATATTGATTTTATGTGATCGAATACAACATTGATATGATTGATCAATTCTACCATTAATTTTGTTTGATCGATTTTATCATTAACTGAGTGTGATCGATTATAGCATTGATCGTATGTGGTCGATTATAATATCGATTGTATATGACTGAATATAACGTTGGTTTAATGTTTTTGATTATCACTATGATTGTGCATATTTGATACGATTACGACATTGCCGTAGTATAATAGATTGCACCATTATTTGTGCATGATCGATTAAAATATTGATTGTGTTTGTTCGTCTATAACAGTGTGTGTTTATGGTTGACCATAACGTCGATTATTGCAAATAAATGTTCGATTGATTATAAACATAATTGTGATTTATCGGTTATAACATTGATTGTGTGTGATCCAATGTATCATTGTGTATGATCGACGATAACACTTATCATGTGTAATTTATTATTAAATTAATTGTTTGTGATCGATTATAGAATTGATTGTGATCGATTTTAGAATTGATTGTGATCGATTTTAGAATTGTTTTGATTGATTATAGAATAGTTTGTTATCGTTTAGAATTGTTTTAGAATATTTGAAATTATGAAGAGAATTTCAACATAGAAATCAGGTCGCAGCTAACATTAAGTATGACTTGTTGCTTTTAAAATACCTATATTACCTTAATTATCAACATATAATAAATAGTCTTGTATCAACTTGACATCAACAATATATAAACGTACCACTTTAGTACCTAAACATACCACTTTAGTACATAAACGTACCACTTTAGTACCTAAACATACCAATTCAGTACCTAAACGTACCACTTCAGTACCTAAACGTATCACTTTAGTACCTAAACATACCACTTTAGTACCTAAACATACCACTTCAGAACCTAAACGTACAGTACATAAACGTACCACTTTAGTACCTAAACATACAACTTCAGTACCTCAACATACCACTTCAGTACCTTAACATACAACTTCAGTACCTAAACATACCACTTCAGTACCTAAACGTACCACTTCAGTACCTAAACATACCACTTCAGTACCTAA
>JAUMHH010026204.1:0-10510 GCA_032359455.1 Chlamys rubida | reverse complement strand
TAGGTCACGATTTTGTGGAAATTACATCCCTAGGTCACGATTTCGTGAAAATTACATCCCTAGGTCACGATTTTGTGAAAATTACATCCCTAGGTCACGATTTTGTGAAAATTATATCCTTAGGTCACGATTTTGTGGAAATTACATCCCTAGGTCACGATTTCGTGAAAATTACATCCCTAGGTCACGATTTTGTGGAAATTACATCCCTTGGTCACGATTTCGTGAAAATTACATCCCTAGGTCACGATTTTGTGAAAATTACATCCCTAGGTCACGATTTTGTGGAAATTACATCCCTAGGTCACGATTTTGTGGAAATTACATCCCTAGGTCACGATTTCGTGAAAATTACATCCCTTGGTCACGATTTTGTGAAAATTACATCCCTAGGTCACGATTTTGTTGTACAAAAGCGAAAACAATGAACAAACTACAAAGGAACAGCTCTAGTTTGACCGAAATACGCCGAGCAGGAAATATAGAACTATTATTGGTACGAGTTACTAGTAATTCACATGTGATACGGACTAAACTAAATCTAAATCATTGAGAAAAAAAAAGGGAAAAAAAGAGGAAAAAAACAAATAAACGAAATCAATATAACTGTTCAATATCGAAACGACTACAATATACACAGAAGACAGCTAACATACGAGTTTTACACAACGATTTCGCCAGGGTTTATTTCATGACGATATTCCAGTGAAATTATAACATCCGTTGAATGATTTTATAAAGTTTGTTACCACGTTCATAATCATATTAAATTTACCTCGCATCTGACTTCTTTATCACTTGGATATTGTAATATTTGAAATGTTAGCCGGAAATAACAATACTGAACTCACCTCACTCCCAATGAACTCTGGTCTCCGGACATGAAGTCTTCTAAGAGTGTGGTAAATATCAACTTCCTGTTCTAACCTCAGTCCGTCCAGCGCAAGACTCACTGCACAAAACACCCCGCTACATAGTGCGCCGTCTCTATAGAAACAGAACAGTAACTCTTGCTTTATTCTACAATTTTTATAAAATTATAAAGTGTATGGTATTGATATAAGCGTTCCGAGGTGTACATTATTTACATACGCTGTATTCTATCTATATGTGACGTGTACGATATTCACATATTGTGTAAACAATCGTATTATTTGTATATTAAAGGTATCATAACAAATTAAGGCTTGTGATTTCTATATCAGGTGTAGGAAGATTATATGTTCGTCAAAATTGGCAGTATTCCATTTTTCCACGATTACTGCTATTATGACAAAAACTGTTTTTAGAAATTAATTGCATCTCAAATATATCCCTGTATGAATACAGAGAGAAAAGACATAAGATGTTATACTACATGTATGTGTAGTGTATGTTCCATGTCTTGAGCCAGTTTATTTACAGTTAAAAAAAAAATATTGTATCATTATTTCATTTATTCGTTATTTGGGGTCGCGATCTCAGAAATCCCGACAAAGAATATTAATTTGAGACGAGACGGACAGCATCAGCTGCCTCATCAATGTACTGAATGTTTAATGCCTTTTCTCACGGAGAGCTACATCTATTGTCTGCGTATCGTCATGCAAAACATGAACTTTAGCATATGTTGTAGACGGTAGCCAAGGATGTAACACAGATATCGTGTAATTGTGTAAAAAAAACATGGAAAGCGAGCACCATTACTCTAATGAATATTCTAGAAAAACGATGTTATTGAAAAACTTGGTTTCTTATTGATTTCTATTGAATGGAAGTATTAATAAGATATGTTTCCTTGTTCTAATCATCCTTTTGAAATTGTATGCAAAACATTAAAATTAATCAACTTATCTAACTTCTGTTATATCATTAGATTATCATAAAAACATTTTTTATATTGGAGAACGGATTTATGCATTTAGATTTAAAGATTAAATGTTCCCGATTAATTTGCTGCATGACCCAATAGGACTATGATACATAGCCACAATTATCAAAAGTAGATTTGATTTAGTGTAGAAGTTCATGTTTCCAATCGTTACGATGTAACTGCTACCGACAGCGTTAAGTAATAGGTGCGCAGTAAGTTCACCTTGTTAATAAACATTAAATCAAAATAAATCGAACAAGCGTTATTAATAGCACGCTTGACGAGGTACTTGTCTGTGAATGATTTTGGTGTCATGTTTGTGTAGGCTCGTATTGATCTCTATTGCAGACTTAACAGTATTGTCAATTACGCCAGAGTTTCACCTGCACAAAATAACGGTCCTACAAGGACAGGTAAAGCCAGGTGTAAGTTTGTACTGTAAAGAGCTGCAGGCCTCAGTCTAACTAATGATCCTTCTCCCTCTTACAACAGGCCTCAGTCTAACTAATGATCCTGCTCCCTCTTACAACAGGCCTCAGTCTAACTAATGATCCTGCTCCCTCTTACAACAGTACAACGAGACTCGTTAGTTGCAATGTACAAGTACACGTATATTAGATTATGTCAATGTGTAGGAAAATTCAAAAAAGTCTGTTTAAGATATTTTTGAAACAAATGCTGGATCAAGAATTAATTACCTAATACATTGCTTTGTCTGCTGATTCGCTTATATCATTAACAGATATTAAAAATATATCTCAGTAAGTAAAATTTGATAACAGGTCATGTTAATTTTCAACATAGCCCTGTCCGAGTGCGGGTAAGAGTGTGTGTCAGAGTGGAGTCTGACAGTTTATAGGAAGCTAACATTCACACCTGAGTAAACATAATTTTGTTTTACTATCATAAAATGATAACTACGCTTTCATATAAGTATTCAAACACAGGAAACACCAATAAAGATGGACCGGAAATGTACGTTACAATTAGATTATTAAATTCTCATCAGTACAAGTCGAGAATAAACGCAAAGAATAATTCTATCATTGGCGTCTTTGGTTTGTGTATAGAAACATAGGCAACCATTTAATCTAAATAATACTGACCTCGTGCATGCGAAATTTTAGCATTAGTAAATAATGGAAACAAATACTGATCACTTCAGTAGGAGTGAGAGTAGGCGTGATGCCGACGCTCATTGATATGTAAGAATTCAAAGAATCCATTAGGGATGATATACGGAAGACATTATTTGGACACGTCAAAAACAAGTGATCAGGATTTAGACAGTGGGTGTCTCTTCCGTTCCGATTTAGTGAAGAGCCATTGATTGGGAAATAAAACATTTATTTACTGGGTGGGTGTGTAATTAAACAGACAAGAATATCTGTCCCTTGGTACTGGGACCAAGCTAATGATGTACTGCCCGAGGCCTACCACTAATGTGTACGATAAAAAAATACTATCTCCGACCACATCAGGTAGGTCTGTTTGTGTATACTTTCAATCAACAGGTACACGTTTTTCTACCTTCGTAAGGTATGATAAACGTACTGTACCCGTTAACTACCTGGCCTTGTTTTAAAGGACTGAATATGCATGGCCTTTTCCTCGTTAATGGTATCAGAGGTGACTCGACACTAGCAAACAAACACACGTAGCCAAGGTTTGATGCCGTTTGTCTCACACATCGTCATTTATTGACTTTTTTAAGCTGCATCCACAGAATGACGGGGAGTGGATACAATGTACCACCTCGGTGGCTCTGTAAGGTTATAACATGTATAATAATCTATTGTTGTAGAGTTTGATATCTGTATCACTGCTAACGGGTTATAGTGGCCGTACTGGAGTGTATCCACGTCCCCACAGCATCTTGTAGGTGTCAAAACGTGTCATGTTTTTATGCATTGTTTGCTGAGTCTAATTTAAAGTTTCCTGATCGATAACATTTCGTGTATGTACAATGCGTACATTTAACGACCAGGTTGCATGAACAAAGCTGTAAAGTGAAATGGGAAACGAATGATACTAATGCTGTCATAGCACGTTTATCGCCGGTTACTAGGCGACGCAGGTGTAAAATTAGCTAAAAGCGATATAAGGACGACATATAACACAAATATACCGCAAATATAATTCAAAATAAAAGAAGTCACAAAAAGTAACACTACCGTTCATATGACGTCACTACAAGCAACCTATCAGCTAACTAGAAGTTACGTATAGTAACATTGTAACACACTAGAGGTATCCACAGCGAACTAGAAGTTACGTATAGTAACATTGTAACACACTAGAGGTATCCACAGCTAACTAGAAGTTACGTATAGTAACATTGTAACACACTAGAGGTATCCACAGCTAACTAGAAGTAACGTATAGTAACATTGTAACACACTAGAGGTATCCACAGCGAACTAGAAGTCGCACGGCCGATACCGCAGCATATCTGGTACCCTGGTAGGTAAAACAAATGTTTAAGAAATCGTTTACCTACCAGGACCATATATATGGAATATTTTACCTGAACATGTTAGAAATGCACCCTCACTATTTTCTTTTAAACAGTGCAAAGAAGTTTTTTATGGACTTATCTTAAGTACTGTAATGGATGTTTTATGTACATTTTGTAAATCATTGTCTATTTTATAACTACTTGACCAAATGTAAGACGAATTGTTGACTCAACTTTGTATAAATAAAGATTATTATTATTATTATCTAAGGTCTCCTGTCCCACTGCAGTCTCAGTTTTCGTATATACAGTTACTTCCCCTTAATTCGTATATGCAGTTACTTCCCCTTAATTCGTTTTCGTA
This sequence comes from Chlamys rubida, assembly GCA_032359455.1. Lineage (NCBI taxonomy): Eukaryota > Metazoa > Mollusca > Bivalvia > Pectinida > Pectinidae > Chlamys > Chlamys rubida. Next base: position 5,836 of record JAUMHH010026204.1, on the reverse strand, counting down.
TATGCAGTTTCGGATATTCACAATTGGACCAGGAGACTACTGTTGACCAGGTAGCTCAGTCGGTTAGAGCGACGGTATTACAATCTGAAGTCCAGGGTTCGAACCTCGGTCTATTCCTACTGAACCTTTACACCCGAAACACTGTTGTTCATTATGCGTTATATATTTGGCCTTTGTTATTTTTCATGAAAATCCTGCATGTTTTACTAGTTATAGTCATGCAAGAAAAAGCAGTTTTCAATGCGTAGGTACAGGTTAGGCAGTGATACGGGTTAGGCAGTGATACCGGTTAGGCGGTGATACGGGTTAGGCAGTGATACGGGTTAGGCAGTGATACGGATTAGGCAGTGATACGGGATACTCAGGGTCACTCTGTTCTACACGACAACATACCAGATGTTATCACTAGTAATACTGCTCGAGTAAAACTACTGTGCAATACAGTCTAGACTAGAAATTAAATCGTCACGAAATGCATTCTGTATAGGGCTATATATGGTGTCTTTTATAGTCCTATGGATCGAAGCATCACGGTAGGCAGGTAAACTCCACGTATCATAGACTACTTTATTTAAGATTACTTGGCAAAACGACCATATAACGCAATGTGACTTCTTCTTCTCCCACATTGATTATAAAAATATACAGATCCAAGCTCTTTCTCTGACTTTATAACAGTAAAACGTGTAATCTGAACAGTATGACATTACCCGGTTTAGAATGGCATTGTAAAACTTTGGTGTAACACGGCATAGATACAATGTACCATTGAAAGTCAGAGTATTACATCACGTGACTATTGTGTTACATTGTAGAGTTTCAGTATCATATTTCACACCTACAGTGTAACATTGCTGAGCTTCAGTGTAGCGTTGCACGCCACAATGTAACATTGACGAGCTTCAGTGTAACGTTGCACGCCACAGTGTAACATTGCAACATTGAAAAGACAGAGTGTTTCACAACACGGCTACAATGTTACATTGTGGAGTTTCTGCATCGTAGTACACGCCTACAGTGTACAAGGCTTACACAGATACTTACGTGCATTGCACCGCTACAGTGTGACATAAACACTTCCGTTTCCAGGCCTCCATCAGGTCCACGAGTTCCAACAGCGTCTCTATTGAAACCGGTTTATATTGACCGGAAGTCCAACCTCCCATGTGGAGAGATTTAACAGCACGCGCTTCTCCGAAACCCTTCAAACACAAAACAATCTTTTTAGAAATATAAACATACATAAGAATTATTCTCTATAAGTAGCACACTCAGGGGTATATACGTACATTATGTAATAAGAAAAAGGACACTTTGAAATATTTACATCCAACTACAATATTTAAAAGCACACTCAGAAGTATAAATTACATAAAGTATGCTTATAAACATTGGTATATACTATAACATTCTGAGTGTGTGATTTCGATAAATGATATAATGTATGTATATAAATTATGTTATTTTCAGTGTGCTTATTCCAAGTACATTTTTTTCAGTGCTCTCCTTAGTACTTAGAATATGCATACTGAAAATAAAATATATATACAAATTATATAATTTGTCGAAATTTCACATTCGGATGGTTATAGACGATATTGGTTAGAGCCATACTTTAAGATATATATCACCGTTACCTTATCTATACGCACATCTAGAAGTGTATAGTTCATTGTATTGTTTTAAAGCGTGCTCACAAGTTTTAAGTACGTTGTATGTTCTTGATTAAATTATCTTAAAGCGGTGAGGTTGTTTTTAAACGCGACATCATTGTCTTTTCCTGACAAGTGTTTATTACAGGAAAACCTCTTTTATCTAGATCTGTAACGTGAAATCTTGGGAATTCATACAGTTTTATGGAAACGACTGCAAATATGCATAATAACACTAAAAGCGTATTGACGAATCCATAACTCACAATTTCAAATTATGTAAGCAAAATGTCGTAATGCAACATATATAAATGTATCACATAATGTACTGTGTTATCAATTAAGTGAATATACCCATGTCATATTTTTTTGTATTAACCCATGTAACATGACCTATCAGCCCTGTGATTGGTTGTTAGTTTCAATTGTTTCAATTGTTTCAATTGTGACGTCGCGCCTAGGACAAGTACATGACGTCACAGACTTACGCACTGGAGTCAAAATGGCGGCATTTCAAGGTTGCACGAAAATTGTCGTTTTACACAAATAGTGCCACAAATTTTGATAATGTGATAAAAAGGATCTTGTGGTCGTTTTCATTTCATATAAAATTTATGAAAATCATCACGAATTTTGCATTTTAGCTCGCCAGAGGTTCGCTCACTTGAAAAATTCTTAGACTAGTTTCATAAATCTCATATGAAATGGAAACTCATGTAAGATCCTATATATATAAACATCACTTCTAATACTAACTAAGAATATGTATAAAGCTTATATAACATAACAACATAAATAGCAATGTGTAAGCGGTAAAGTACATAGTTCGTCCTTCGTTATGAGGACTAAGCATACTCCACTTTAAGGACGACGTACCTTTTTCTTGATATCATATGTTTTCTCTGTGATTTCTTTGCCTACGTCCTTGACCGATGTGGTGGTGATGGTCAGTGAACCGTAGCTGACGGAATCTCCCATTGATGGCCACCATACGCCGCTCGCCTGAGGAACACCAACACATCCCTATTAGGTGATATAGTGTATTGTAAAACAGATATAACCATTTCTTAATTCTGTAATTAAGCTAGTTTATATGTAGTATTGATATAGTATATTGTAAAACAGATATAGCTGTTTTCTTATTCTGTAATTAAGCTAGTTTTGAAAAAGGTAGCATTGACATAGTATATTGTAAACAGACATAGCTATTTCTTAATTCTGGAGTTAAGCTAGTTTATATGTAGCATTGATATAGTATATTGTAAAACAGATATATCTATTTCTTAATTCTGTAATTAAGCTAGTTTATTGATTAGATTTCCACTAATAGTTTCAGCGTTAGAGATATTCCGAAATTTCATTAAACATAAACTTCCAATATTCTGTCCATAAGAAACTGCTTAATGCTTAGCATCTATAATATATGTTAAACACATGAAATAAAATTACATTATGTAACTACAAACCGTCGATTATCATTCATATTATATGTATAATTAGCGTTGAATATTTGATGTTAAATACAACCTATAGGTGTTTGTGTCATATTAAGAATTCAGTATTAACGCATTCTCTTTGATCGTTCGATATTGTAATTTATCTAATTTCCATCTCGACATCAGATGGCAATATCAGTTTCCAAAAACATATTATTTTAATGAGTTATAATTGTGACTGTTTGTATAGCCTCTGCAGCTTGAGAAGGGTGGAGTTGACATAAACTGTAGAAAATTTGGCCTATTAGCATTGACATATACATTTCACGGCCAGATCCGCAACAATTATCATGAAAGTACAATTGTTTTACATACATACATAAACTCAAAACTGTAGCGCGAAATCAATACATGATGATGAACAGTTTCGGTCTGTAAAACATTTTATCAATTTAACCTGACATTTCTCCGAGAGTTAAAATAAATATTTTGAAAAGTATCTATAACAATCAAACCAGTAAATCAATGTAGTTTCGGTCTACAAAGCATCTTGTCGATTTCAGGTCTGATTTCACAAAGACCAAAACTATCATTGTATTCGATTGGTGCCATCATATGTCAATGTGTCGTGTGGTGGGTGTATGTACCTCTAGTTCCTGGTCTGGCGAGTTGAGTACGACGATCGTGTAACAGTCATGGTCGTAGACGAGGCGCCAGAAGTCCACAACAGTGCCCGGTAATGGTGCCTGCGTCACGATGTATCTCCCCTGGGCCTTGCATGACTGGAATGGTACCAACACATGAATAATGGAAGCTGAGACCAATTGTTAAACGAACATAGTATGTATTTACAAGAATAAACAAAATCCATTACTGTTGCTGCTGGATTTATGGGTTTTGTTTTTATAACTGATATGTTAATTTATAAATCGATCAAACGGACAGAATTAACACAAAACGTCGTCGGATCAGAACTTGTCTGTCGAATAATCAATTTGTACAGATATTTTATGAATAGTGAAAGAAACGGCTGATTAGACCGAATACATACCGGGACGATTGTCGCGTTCACGTAATCTGTCGTGCCTTCCACGTACGTATTCAGGTAGGGCCGGAATTTGTCAACTGGAAATATCACATAACATCGATGTTAAAAATTAATAAAGGCATTGTATTATCGTATTATAAATATCACAGACCACATACAGAAGCAAAAGATTTTATGAAAGATCTGTTTATCTATGAAATCTGTCGGATATCAACTAACCGAATTCATAGATATAAGCCATTGTCTATCCCCATTAATATATATATGTTAATACAAATAATTGTAGCAAGCTGTATACTAGCACACGACTTTGTGGTTTTCGATTCGTCTGGTCAATAAAAAATATTACTTTCTGGTCTAAAGATCAAATCATAGAATTTTCTTTTCAAAAAACGCACCATTTTCTTTGATCTGTTTGCTAATAGTGAATTGCATCGATCAATATGAGAAGGAAAAGTAATCTTCAATGTTTTTTGGGGATAGGGAAAAATAGCGTACTTGTTTATAATTAGATCAATGGAAACTAACCAAATCAAATCATATTAAAATATTTTGCAAGATCTCTATCGTTGCAGAAATATGAAAATTCGTGATTACATTGTGTGTTGATTCACGTAAGCAAATGACTCCTACATCGTCTTGTTGAAGAACCTAGCCATGTCTTTGTTAAAGAAAGGACAGATATAACGTAGTTTTAAAAAGGTCCCATACATTGTATTGATGGGGAGGATCCTTACATCCAGAGGTATATCAATAACCTGCAGCTTTGAAAAAGTGCAAACTGTTCAAAGCATTGACACAGTTTTGAAAGCCTTTTTAATTCTATTGTTACCCGATTACCGTTTTATTCTTTTTTATACAACAAAACCAACCAAATATTCAGGACCATTTAAAAAGAAAAATATCAATTCAGTAAATGATGATATAATTAGCAGTTCGAACATTTTCAATGTAATGAAAATACTTCTAAAACGACCTTAAAAGATGTAATGTCCCGAGAAACACATCTACATGTATATCACCATTACTGATGTATAGGGTGTTTTTATCTGTTAATTGTTACGATCATCACAACCTTTCTGCTGTTATGTTTAGTAGAGCTATAATAAAGTGCCACGATACTGAATACAGATAGGTTAGGCACCTGTCTTTGTTATGTGGAGCAGTTTTACACCTCACAACAACCCACCACAACACCAGATTACTCGCACTAACGAACTGTTGTCCTAGAAATTTTGTAAAGCACACACCTTTCTTTTATTCAAGGCACTTAAGTTGATATGTGCCGATCGATTTATTACGTGTGAAAACACGACTAATGATATGTAGTTAACGTCACACAAGTAATCAATATCAAGTTTACACTTACATAAAAACGATAATAGGTCCATATTTCAAAAATCCTATTATTACTAATGGTTCATTGTACTAATAAATTATATTGGCTCAAGTATTCAAAATATAAACGAGTACAATTTTTTCATGCGTTTAAGACATAAATTTTATTATAAGTTTCCTTGTGGTAAAAAGTAAAACTTTGATATTACATATTTACAAACTGATGAATCTGATTGATGAGTCTTAAACTTGTACAGCTAAACAGGTGAAATCGACTGAGCTCTGGGCAGAGCTTCATATCCTTCATATAGACAAATTAAGACCGACTATATTCCAAAAGATGTTGAACTGTGCATCAGATT
>JAUMHH010026193.1:0-10511 GCA_032359455.1 Chlamys rubida | reverse complement strand
AAGGATACTAACATAGCTTCAGGTACCTTGGCAATTCGACCAATCACCGTGCGACATTTTTCTTTGCAGTATGACAACATGTATTACTGATGCAGAGAAACATTGGACGTCCCAGATTCTTCCTACCTTGTTGTATTTTCTTTGGCGATTTGGCTATAAATTAAAGTGATGTTATGTTTTCCTAAGTCTATCATATTTACAGCATAAGCCCGAAATGCATACATTACGTTTTATAAATAGATATGAACAGATGTTTATATATATTTACAGAGGTCCCAAACACCTCTTCACGTGGCAGTGGAGAACGGGTTCCAGGACACGGTCGAGGTTCTGTTAGCGGGGGGAGCCAGTCTGCTCACCAAGGAAAAGGTACCCTCATTATTGATGTTGTCCATTATAATCAAGAAATTTAGTACCTGAGCGCTAATGAGTAGCAATTTACGTATGATAATGTCATAATGTATCAAACGACCATTAAATGTGGACGTTGTTTTGTCTATACGAAAAATCTGTCAAATAAAAACTACACATATTCAATTTATGATATAATGTAAAGTTAATCTCACCAGAAAAAAATCTGCTAATTCTCAGTTTGTTCGTTTGGAACGAGCTACGATGTCGTCGCATTGATTTGATAACAATCCTTTTTTGGACTTTTTTATGGTCGTTACTAAAACCCGGAACGGTACGGTACGGTACGGAACGATTCCGGTACGGTACGGTACGACGGTACGGTACGAAACAGTAATGTTTTAGTAATGGGCCTTTTTTATAATATTATGGATAACCATCCTTTGTATATCAGATATGTTGTAGGCCATAAACGACATCTATTTTTTTCCAGTTAGGGAAAACCCCGTTACAGCTAGCGTCCCGAGGCAGTTTTGTGGCTATTGTTGACATGGTAATCAAAGCAGAACGATACTACGCTGTAGCAAGGGTGAGAATATAATGTTTTTTTCCTATATTACCATGTGAACAACTATTTAGTTTTTTAATGTGTTAATAATACGGGTTTATGATTTGAATATACAAAACATTAATTTTGATCGCGGCCCCCCATACCCGTTCTTATGGTTGAAGCACCTGGAACGACATAGACATGCTTCGTTCATTCCTACAATCGGTGAGTCCTAACTTAGCGAAATGACAATATGAGCTCCCTACAATTACAAAACTAAATGGTATACAGTTGTTTCCTTCCTTCGTACATTTTCTAGTAATCGTTGAGTCATACATGTACTAGAAACAACATGAATGATCACGGTAAGAAATAACTTGTGTGAAAAAGGGGACCTACTGAAAACATTCATTTTCTTCCTACTTTATGATCCATTTATTTCAGTTTTATAACTTAACTGAAATTGGTTACCGACATACTATGCTTTGTTTTACTACATTTTCAGAAACTTAGCAACAGGAAACACCTAACATTTCAGGACAAATTGTTTTGCCTTCTTGTTTTGTTAGGATCATGTTGTTTTCATTTTTCTTTTTGCGACTGGTGAATTTGTTGTCTTTGTTCCAGCAAGAATTGAGTTCTGTTTTAAATTTTGTACTTTGATGTCTTTGTGAATATTTTGTATTTTGCTACAAAATGTTCAGCTTTGATATTTGAATCACAATTTCTTACTTTGAATCAGATCATTCAAAATTGAATTTCCTAAAAACCAACTAGCGCTGATAACATTGCCACGCTACTGACATACGATGGTTGACTTCTTCTTTCGATTCTAATGTCTAATTGGCATAAGACTGAACATAAGCAAAACTACTGGTAATTATATAGTTATATGTGCGGACTAGCGCTAGATAATGGTAACCAATCCCTTCCTCAGGACTACCACGAGAGGGAGCTCGACTACGTTGATCCACATCGGTACCTCAGACAACCCATCCACCCATCATCCATCCAAATGAAAGATATTCTCTGGCGATTAGCAACAAAGCAGCTGAAACCTGGGGACTGGAAGAAACTCGCCATACAATGGAAGTTTACAGCCGAACATGTTCGGGCCATAGAGCATCAATACACAGGTATATCAGTTTATAACATAGGTAATTAACAGTAACTGCAGCATGCACATACACGTACTAACGAGTAAGTAAATCCTCACTTTGTATTATCGTGATCAGTTCTTTTAGTATACGTAATTTATTTAGTTACTTTTACTGTATCAGATTTGAACGTTTTTGCATTGTTACAAGTAACAGGTGAAAACATTGAATACTGTCATATATTAACACAACATTCATAATTAATCGTTTTATTTATACTTTTTTGTTTATAAATTGTCTTTATGTGCGTTTTGAATAATAAAGAGAAAGACGACAAGGTATACGCTTGATGTTGGTGAGTTATTTCCCTTCATTGCTATTACGCTGTAGTCCATATGCAAAAGGGATAGGGAATCGGTAAGAAATATGGTAACGACAGCTAATGTCCCGGGAAGGTAAATGACGAGCAATTTCGTAATATGAATTCATTCTATTTTTTCCAAATACCCTTTCTCTTATTGACCTTTAATCTCTGTGATATGTCAGAGATATATCGTTTATAAAATTTGTGACATGCTTACAAATAATATCTAAGATAACAAAATATAACACAACATTTCATCTTGAAACCGTGGTTTTTATCTACAAATTGAATATTGATATTTGCACATCTCACGAATGAAGACTTCCCTTTTCCGCATATTTACCATTGCCGCAATATGTTATCAGAATTTGTATAGTTTATGTTTTGTACAACACTCAGGAACTAGCAGTTATAAAGAACACGGATTCCGGTTGATGATGATATGGCTACACGGTGTCCGAAAAGACGAAAATATCATGAAACTACTGTTTGAATCGTTAGTGGCAATTGACAGACGGGTGCTGGCAGGTATGGCAAGTATTGAAATAATACAGACATAACGATTTAGTTTAGTTATATATTCCATTTTATTTCACATCTCAATTAATATATTGATTTTGCATACATTAAACAGTTTTCGTGTTTAGGTTTTAGGTTTTAAGGTTTTATCAACAGCTAAGGTCATTTAAGGACGCCTAATTCCATGTATGACACTGAGTATGATATGTCCATTGTATTGGACAAATGCCAATAAATAATAGATACTTTCATGTAAGTTAGATTGTTAATGACCTAAAGAATGCAAATGAAAAGAGATGAATTTCTCAGTTGCCTAGACGCGATTTCTGCACAACCGTAATCATCACACCTATCTGTTTTACTTTCAATAACTCCTCTACTTGTAGCCTACCCTGATGTTATGTGTTGGTCCCTGTTCAATACATGATATATAAATGGACTCCTCAGACTGTGACACGGTTCTGACTTTGCGTTTTCATACATAATATGAACATTCATATTCTTTGTATATTTCAGAACAAATACGACGGCGTGCAGATTTTGGTCACGATAAATTCTGTATGGGCAATGTCTGCAATATAGCATAACGTTGGTGGTACAGACAAGTGGAGTCAAACCGCAGACAATCTATGCCAGTGTAATCATTGGTGCATCTCGTATACTTAAACAGAAGAAGTTATAAAGTGATACCTATATTTTGTCAGCATTACAAACGAAACTTTATATTTACACGGAAAACAAAATATATAAAATACGTTCAATTGTTTTTTCTTCTGTATACTTTAAACTCTGCTGATTGCCTGGTTAGACAAGTTTGCTTTTACGGGAGACATTTGTCTCACCTGTTTTCGAACATGTTGTATTTTCAACAGTATCACACTACTGTTTCTGTTTATTTCGTTGATGTGAGGTTCTGACATAACGTTATTGACACAAGCTCTGCTATTACATGTATGTCTACGGTGCCTTATATATTAAGTTGGGCGATATATGTATTGTGAAAGAGATAAACTAACGCACCAACGTGTCTTTAGCAGACCTAAACCATTTTCCTACACACATTTATGTGCGAAATCTAGGTATATCTATATTGCTGGTATCTTGAACTTCTCAAAGTATTACACGAGTCTTGTTAAAGGCCGTCCTCGTGTCTTGATCATCTACTTCAATTCTGCCTTGTTTTATACTGTTTTTATAAGGTTAGCTATGTAATATGTTTTCTACAATAAGGTCATTGATTGAATGACGATATAGATACTTTTTTCACATTTTCTATTGATGGTGTTGTAAGTTATCTAGAATATATCATTTATAGTAGTTTTTGCAAGTCCTTTCTTCAATATGTCTATACTTGGCGGTTGCCAATCAAAATGATAATTTATTTCATTAGTGCCGATACATCGTTTGTAAAAATATATATGAATCGGTCTTGTCTGTTATTGTCAGAGAAGACATCAACATAGAATTATTTAACATACTCAATCACACAGTAGCTGTCAACATTTCTGTTATGAATTCCTTCAAAAGAAAATGTATGGTTCATGCGATGTTAGCCCCCAAAATACACCAACGTTCATATAAGTATAGTTTGAATACTTCTGCAATACAATTACGACAAGTGTTATTAGAATCCAGTTAAGATTCGCATCAATTTATAAAATTTGAAAATTTGGTCACTTTTGTCAGGGTTTCTATGTTTTCCTTATTGTTTCGTTTTTAATCATTGTTTACATTTCGCAACCCCGGATATGTATTTCATTCTGGAACAAACGTCTTCTCCTCAAGACATATTAATTAGTGCTGTCACATTTTGTATACATACTTTATTCATTTAGCACTAATTAATAACGAAAACGAATTTGATTTGTCATAAAAGTATCGGGAAGTAGTCAAAGACTTGATTCATCATTTATTTGAAAACTCACTTAAATGTTTTAAATGTTGATGGATGTTGGAACTAAAGAGTCCTCAACCAAACAATATCATTTGAGAAAGGAAAATAGTACACGACCCAGTTAATTAAAGAATGTAAACCTACACCTTGCTAATAAGTGGGTATTATGTTGTAGATGAAGCCTTATTCTGTAAGACAATACCTCACAGGAAACACAAAGGTATTACTTTCAATTAAGGAGCCAGCAAGTTCTGTTCGAGTAATTAATCCTTCTATCAAATTTCGAACTATACAAATGTCTGTTAATTACTAAAATCTTTTATTTCGTTTGTATGGTTTATAGTCGCAAAATCACCAAATCCAAAACAAATGTTATAGTTAGTGTAATCATATGAATACTTGTGATGTACGACAAGAGAAAAGACGGATGAACTGTGTGCCGACACTGGTGTTACAGTCTGTTAGGTGAATACTAGTTATTATACTTAGTTCTGAAAGGAATAACAGTTATATATATACTACTCACTTTTTGCTAAGGATCACTTTTATTTTTGGGCATATGTGAAAATAAATATTTCATTTGGTTTAACTGAGATTATTTTTGAAAATTGATTGTTCTTTTAATTCATCAGCATGCAAAAATTCCAAAAATCGTATTTACAGTCGGAAAATGAGCCACAGTAAAAGGGTTACCTTTAAAATTGCTAATAACGAGGTAATCACTAAAAAACTTAAATTGAACAAAACTCATCCTAAATAAACAGAAACTTTTTATCACAAGTATTGGGCACATGATCAATTACAGTTTCACAACGTCTGCGCATGCCCCGAATGAGATCGTGTATCCGGTTTTATGGGATAGTGTTTCACTCGGCTACCTAATCTGTTCCCAGCTCCTGGAGCGTTCTTGGCTGAACATTTCTGGCAGAGATTGTTGTCTGCAGCATGTCCCATGAATGGTTGAATAGTCTCTTGCTGTAGCTACTGCTCTGTCACTCTTACTCTATGTGGTCTAGTATTATCGTCCATAATGATGACGTCAGGGCCGAAAGCGCCAGCGTAGGGTCTGACATAGGCATCACGGATTCCATCGCAGTAAATCTGGGCCGTAACGGTACCATTATGGAAGACATGGAGTTCAGTTTTCCCACGAAGGCTTATGCCTGCCCACACCATCACTGAACCTCCGCCATATCGGTCATGTTCTACAACGTTACCTGCCTGGAACCTCTCCCCAGGTTGTCTCCATACTCTAATGCGCCTGTCGGTGAAGTCGAGACAGAATCTGGACTCGTCACATTTAGGAGGTTATTTCGTAAAGCTGGGGCAGTCTGGAACCTGTGACGCCGTGCCTGTATGAGCAAAAAGCGGTCTTGGCGCTGCGTTGTAGCCCTAGAACGACCTTCAGCATGACGTCTGGAAGGGTTTCCGTTAGTTTGGAAATTATTCCACATTCTTGCCACCACACTTTGGGACACCCCCAAGGTCTGCTGCAACATGACGTTGAGACATGCTAGCTTGCAGCATTCCGATGCCCCAATTATTTCACCGTCATTTAATCGTTGTTTGGTTCGTCTTTGTGCCATATTAAAACAAAAACACGCAAAGAATGTTCATCAAATTGATTTCCTTAACAATTTGAACAACGCCTTACTTAGCCCAGCTTAGCTTTTGAAAGGGGTGTACACGTGGAAAAGCGTGTAGGCGCTTTTATGGTTGACTGAACACACCCACACAGGACGATTTGGAAGGCTAACATATTCGCCCAAAACAGTACGGAAGGAAAATATAATATCCTTTCTAACATTTTGATTTCTTTTTCAAAATAATGGTGATCCTTAGCAAAATGTGAGTAGTATATATTAGACGCAAAATACTCTCTCGTTGGTGAGCCACTATTTCCTATCGCAGTTACAAAAACATTGCGACCTCTTGAAAAAGCATTCTAAATATTAGTTAATGTAAAAGTACACGATTTATCAAATTAAATCATAAGCATATTAACTGACATTTATTTCCTTACTTGCTTTACAGGTTAACATACACTGTCAATACAACAGGCGTCTTAGCGACGATAGTCATGGTTTATCTTACACATGAATTCATATATAATGATCTACAGAAAAAAGATTGCACGTTTTCGTTTTAATAAATATATTACAAATACTACACAAAAAAAAATAAAAAATTACACTATGTTAACAAAACTATAGTTCGAACACAAGATTGAAAAAAAATGGAGCAAATTAAACCAAATGACATGAAGGACCTTGAAAATGCACGGAGAGAATAGGTCCGGGCCCGTACTCATGAAACCGTTCTCATGCTCAAGCATGGATACTGTGCTCAAAACCACTTTCGGTTTTAAGACTCTTAAACGTTTTTTTGTTTTCAAATATCGCAAAAATATGAAATTCAACTTGAGCACAAAATCCATGCTTAAGCACGAGAACGGTTTAATGAAGCAGGGATAGTACTATCAAGAACAGAAAGTTCGTCATGGAAAGTGCAAAATTATTTTCCTCAACGCTTGGTAAAAAGCCGTCCCTATTAGTCAATGTTGTTGGCCAATATTAAAGGAAATGGCTGATTTAGAGGAGCATATTTCGTCATTGATTTCATATTCTGGAAGATGTTTAAGATTGACGTTGTCAATAAACTTCACGTTATCGGAAAGTGAAATTGAAGGTATCAGCAATTTTTTGTTTCCACTGCCGATAAGCTAATAAATTAATTCAGCTTTAAATGCAAATGCACAGAAATGCTCAAAATCTGTTGGAAAATAAGGTCAAAAAAAGGTCAAAAAGGTATAGTCAATCAAGAACTTGATCATTCTGTCGCTAAATGACTTTAATTGTTGATGAGCCGTACAATACAAAAAACCAAAACTCAGTATTACTTACGATTTTATCCCCATTAGCAGAACCATGTATATAGAATCGAAGGAAAAAATGTCATTATTTTCTTAATGAGAGAAATAATTGTTTATATTGAAACGTCACTTTTAGTATGATATGTACATAGAAGTATTTTGGGTCGTATATAAGATTATGACTTGTTAAAAAAAATCGCAATAAGTTACGGATTCAGAGAAGAGGGTTCATTATCGAGATATATATTTTTCATAGCTATTTAAATCGTTGGAATAGGAATGAAAGTAAGTATCGTAAACACTCAGGATTAATGATTAAAGGAAACATGGCTAGGAACATGGGACACGGAGAGGAAATATTCGAATATGTACATTCTTCAAAGAGATGATAGTAGTATGGGTACACTTTGAACATGACAAAAGACAGTGAAAAGTTTATTGGAACAGAATGCTTACTAACATCAGCAGAAAAATTAAAAACAGGGAAAAAAAGAAAAAAGAAATATACAAAAATGAGTACAACTTAAGGTAAAGAGTACTACCAATTTAAACGAAACAAAAACAAAAAGAAAAGAAAACAGAAAAACGTCAAGGACCTTATCTTCAATAAGATTCATCAGTTTGGAAATATGTGATATACAGATTTTACTTTCTACACAAACAATGAACGTATTAAACGTGTCACAACGTGTCGAGACCGACTGGTCCGTTTGTCAAGCTATGGCTGAGTAAGCGATTTGTATTGTTTACCTGTACAACGACGTGACAAAATCGTATATTTTTTATGTCACTTGACTGGGGACGTTTCGCCTATCGATAGGGAGCGTATACACAGACATGAACAGCGACGAGGGGGCACCAGCTGAGTCATATGTATGACCCGATAATGACATAACAGAGGAGGTGGTTAGATTTACACCCTACCTGTAACCTATCAGTACCATGTGTGTGTCTTAGGTTCACAAGGTGATAGACTCTGCTAGTCCCCAAGGTTTGCCGGTACCTTCATGGCGACAGTTATTTCATTCGTTTTGACGTCAGTGGATGTTACAAAGTAGAAGAAACAAGTAGGGAATCTAAAAGGTTTTGATAATTATATATGTTTACAGTCTTCTTATCATAAATTCAATTCCCCCCTTTTCCATAAAGAAATGTGTCGACATTGTCATAGAGATACGAGGTTTTCAGAAAAAAACATTGGCAGCTGATTATTAATTTCCAGAAAATATATCCAGAAGATTTTCGTAAGCACAATTTAAAGGTAAATATAATTTGATGAATATAAAGAAATTCTAAATAAATATATAAATAAAATTAATGACTTAATTAAATAAAAATTGATACATAAGTTCATAAAATTAATAAAACATGCGTCTCTCTGACAGCAGGATAAACCAAAATAGCCCCTTGTCTATTTAGTTTTCCCATTCTAATCGGAGACAAATCGAAAATGCCACGAAAGAAACAACGACATATTGCGATGAAATCTTTAGAGGAGGAAATACAAAGGATGGACGACATTTTGCAGGAAACAAACAATCGCTCGCAGAACATTCAACAAGAAATAATTGAACTGACAAAAGGTCAAGTGAGTTAACAGAAAGTCAAACCCTCAAACAGTATTGCGAAAAAAGCCAATGACGATGACAGATCTGTCCTTAAAGAAGGAGAAAGTAACATAATTTCAATAGAGACGTCTTACTTCTTTTCTCCATTGAGGTGTGATGATCTAGGGTCCCTGGTTGAGTCGGATGATCAGTTTCGCGTTGACGCTCGCGCAACACGATGTGATACATTTCAGCGACCTGTATCTCGAGATACAGAATCAAGTCAACGGGCTACGGATGTAACAAAAGCCACTCAGCCCGCTCACCAACTCAGTCGGAATCCGATCGGAGAACAAACTGATGTTTGCCTAAGCGAGGTTAATCATACGTCAGATAACACTGGAAGTGAAAGTCCAAGCCCCAATCTTCGTCAAATCAATGTTTACTGTCCCTCAGCAGTGTGTCACCCTACTCATCAGCTGGAACACAAACTGAGCGATAGATTTGTCATATAACAAAGGAAAAATCAGCCTCGAAGGTTAAACAAACTGAGCTGAAATATGAAGGGAACATTTTCAGAGATCCGCATGATATTATAAAAGGTTGGTCTCTACATTTTCAAAATATATTAAAAAAGACACGATGCTAAAGAATTTGACGACGAGATTGAAAACAGAATCATAATGTTAAAATCTAGTATTCATTCTGATGAAGATTTCTTTGTATATGATATTTTACTTCTAGTGAAATCAATCTAAAGCAGGCGGACACAAAGGTCTAGTATATGAACATATTAAATATGCAGGAAACTCTGTAATTTACCATATACAGATTTTATTCAATCTTGTTGTAAAACAAGAATATATTCCTAGAAACTTGAAACAGGTCACGGAAAACCGAAAGATGATCCTAACAGCTATAGGGGAATAACCCTCTTGCCAGTATTTTTGAAAATGTTTGAAATGGCTATTGCAAAGAGAATTAACAATATAATAGATTATGTGTATTCCCAACCAAACGACAGTCAGCGTATCAGAAGAATCTATGTAGTCTTTGTACTGCGTTCTATTTTGCAGGAATGTGTATATTATAATATGGGAAATGGTTCAGATGTATATGTGTCGTTTTTAGATAGCTCTAAGGCGTTTGATACCGTTTGGCACGACGATCTATTAGCAAAATTGTATGATATTGGCTTTACTGGTAAAGTGTGGAATATTTTAAATTATATGTACACGAAGGTTTAACCTCCGCACCAGTAAAGATGGAGCGAGGTATCTTACAAGGCGGGGCTCTCTCAGCCAAAATGTACTTAGT
>JAUMHH010026182.1:0-10511 GCA_032359455.1 Chlamys rubida | reverse complement strand
GCTACCAAGTTTGTTCAAATGAATGACCTTCACCCATATTCACGGTCACAGGGGTCAAATATGTTAAAAACTTTAAAACAACTTCTTCTCAATAACCAATATGCCCAGGGTGATGATATTTGGACAGTATTTTAGATCACTTTTAAGGCTACAAGTGTGAGAATTATACCAGGTGAGCGATGCAGGCCCATTAGGCCTCTTGTTTGTTTGTTTGTTTGTTTGTTTGTTGAATGCTAAACATCAGGTCTGGGTCAGGATTATTTAGGTTAGGAGTGGGCATTGTAAACAATTGGTGGCCATTGTGAATTCACCCGTTGCCCTACCCTAATCCTTTTCTTATCCAGATAGAATTTTGACTACATGTATTAACATATCTAGAACATCTAACTAAAGTAAATTGATTTTAAAAAGTGAATTTTGGAGGTACATTTTACAATGGAGTAGGGTGTGGTGTTCATGTATAATTCCTTTTAACACACACACACCCTCCCCTGTTAACAATGCTTCTCGATACTTATTATATATATATAAGTATCATGCCACACTGGTAGAAAATAGACCCGCTGACAGTGCAGATTTTGACTGGATTCTGCTGACCTACTTCAGATAAAAAGGCACCGGAGAGGACATGACTGACATTTTCTACAGTAGTTCACAGGTAATTAAGTTACTGTGATGGTAGGTACCTGATAACACACCTACCATGGATCAGCATTGTGTACATGTACAGCATTATATCTCCTCATGGTCTGGCTGTATCCTACATATTAGAACGCTCTGATACATGATTTTGTATAGATGTCTAATACTGGTCCCAACTGATATTTAGATTTCATGTATGTCTACTTTTCTCTTTTAGTAACAGGACCTTTTGATTATAAGCATAATTGTTAAAGATGGTTCCAAAGATTTTCAGATGTCCATAATGACATTGTTGTATGGTGACATCCTCTCAATACTGAATACATTTATACAGACTAATCTTGCTATATACCTGTACTGGTAGGTGGTCAGAAGACCTGAAACAGTTTAACCTACGGCTGTCACTAGGCTTTATACAGAAGGAAATAAAATCAATCGGTTGACAATTAGAATGTGTTCTTGGAAAAAATGTAAATCTATTATTTTCTATTTATAGAATTGCCAACTATACTGTTAGAACCAACGAACCTCATAATGTCTATAAAGCCAGTGATTATAGTGCATGGTGGGGCGTGGGCCATTCCCGACTCCCTGGCGGAAGGGAGTGTCCAGGGGGTACGACTGGCCGCAGGAGCAGGACACAGGGTCCTCAAAGCTGGAGGATCAGCTGTTGATGCTGTAGAGGCTGCCGTCAGGAGCATGGAGGACAACCCAGTCTTTGATGCCGGTATTATAAATAGCAAACGACCGTAGTTTACACCACTGTTTATCTTGTACAACTGTTCATGATTTTGCAAAAAATGTAATTTTTAGAACAAACAATATTTCTTGTTTATCTTTTAAATCTTTACGAATGTTATCACTAGGGGTTGGATCAGTGCTGAATGCGGACGGT
The DNA here is from genome assembly GCA_032359455.1 of Chlamys rubida. Lineage (NCBI taxonomy): Eukaryota > Metazoa > Mollusca > Bivalvia > Pectinida > Pectinidae > Chlamys > Chlamys rubida. Next base: position 8,974 of record JAUMHH010026182.1, on the reverse strand, counting down.
GAAGTAGAGATGGATGCGGTCATTATGGATGGGCGAGACCTGAGGTCTGGAGCGGTGGGATGTGTCCAGAACATCAAAAACCCCATATCTCTGGCCAGGGCAGTCATGGAAAAAGTGAGAGTTTATTTCACACCTGGATAAGTCTATACATAAATGATGGCATCCGATTTCAAAGTCACATGGTAACATGGTCCAATTTAAAAATCCTTACGAATGTGTTAAAACATTTTGAATGACTTCTTCTTCATATAAACCTATGGCATTGTGTATTGAAGGGCTTTCAAGTTTTTTTCAATTGAATGATCTTCACACTCACATTTAAGGTCACGTGAGTCACAGAATATTTCCCCAGTAGCATTACCTTGACCCATTTTTGAATGTCACCGCGGTTAAATGGGTAAAGCCTTTTAAATTTGGAATATGAATGAATGACCTTGACCAACTTTGATTTTCAATAGGAAAAATATCAAGAAAGACTCAAGTTGTAGCATATAGTTAAATGTTCTAGCAAAGACATATATATATAGAGTGTGCTGATAGTGTATTAGCCTATTGAATAAATTTGACCTTGACGCACTTTGAAGTTCATAGATATGTGATAAATTAACAGGCAATATACACAGGCCCATTGTTATACATTTTGTCAAAGTAGGCCTGATAGAAATTGAAATTAGCTAGAAAAAGTTTCAGCCAATCAAGGACTGAAAAGGATATCTAAATTATCCCAAAAATTAATGGGTCATCAGATGATTATTTGCACAAAATTTCCTCGGCATTTGCTTTAAAGAGCTGCAGAGGACAATGGAGGCCACACATCACTGAAAAATGTTCCGGTTTCGGCTCTGAACATGTTGTACTATTTTCGAACACGTTTACTATCAGATGTGGCAACTTTTTCTCCAGCTTGCCGAGACATTTTAACGTTCATCAGATTAATTTTAATGAGATGTTTTACAAATGTTCCTGCCAATTGTCCTTACCAAGTATTATTTTTATTGTTTAAGGCATTAAGAAATATGGCCATCATAGTTCATCTTGTTTCAAGTCCACAGCTGGTATAATAGTCTGTATTTGGTTGGAGTTATCTATGCTTGATGGACCTATAAGTCTGTTTGATTTAGAGATATCTGTTCCTGGCCGACATATTCTCCCTTGGCTGTATGCTGTTACCTTAACTTGGTAGAGATTGTCTTAAATTTTGGACTTATACTGTCTGTACATGGTCGAATGTGTGTCTTCTGGGTTGAAGTTAAATGTCCATTTGGTTGAAGATGCTTTTCTTTGGATTAAGTGCTGTCTCTTGCCTGAAGTTGTCTATATTACCTGGTGACATTTCTGGTCTTGGTTTATGATATCCCCTTCTGTCTATATTTGCTTCATAGACTCCTAACTTATATATCCTGTAGACTGACCACACCCTGATCGTAGGAAAAGGAGCTAATAAATTTGCAGAAGAAGTTGGTGCTGTTACCTTGCCAACTGAAGAGCTGGTGACAGAAACAGCGCGCAGAGAATGGGAACAGCTGATGAAGTTCCGTAATACTGTCACAACTCTCTTTGGTGCAAGGTATATACTCAGGGTAGTGTTGCTTTCTTGATTATATCAAAAAGATGAATATACAAGTTCTACATTTTATTGAACACTTCTTATCAAATAATATTACAAACAGAACAAACTTGAAACTACAAATTCAGCATTATATATGTTCTAACAACAAGAGGATCAGGGGCCTTGATAGCTCACCTGGATTTATTTTCTAATTTTTCAACCTGTTGGATGGGATACATACATTTTTTGGGTCTTTCTTGGAAGATCTTATTGCTCTACACCTTTTGTATCTTTGTGAATCTTTGTTCGAAGATTTGAACATATCTTATTGATCTGAACTAAGATGGGTGATAAAGCCTGTTATTCACTTCTAATTTAACACAATGTATACAGTTACACCATTAACCTATATTGCAAAATATCATGAACTGTAGCCAGCCTTTTTTATTATTCAGAAGTCAATAAAACATTTGAACAAATTTCGACATTTGAACAAACTAAATAGCTCTTTATTATAGCATGCACCTGCCCAAATATATTCATTTAACTTCATTCCAGCATATTACTAGCAAAATATCACCACCTTAAGCATTTTCGTTATGTATTTAAAAGAAGTCGTTTGAAGATTTTAACAAATTTAACGCCTGTGACCTTGAATATAGGTCAAGGTCGTTGATTTGACAGCCCTTTATTCGTGCATGCTACTGTTCAAATATAACCCTGTACCTTTTGGTTTTCAAACCAAAGTCATTTAAAGGAATATGCTGATGCCGGAGGGACACCACAACACGGCATCAACCCTATATACACAAAGTGTATACAGTGGATCCAGCTTACTATAATAATCTATGCCATCAAAGTTAGATGCAAAATGTATCTTTTTCACAGAGTATGATTGTTCTACTTTTTATAGCAGCAAGAACAGTTGCTAGGCACACGTCCCTGTCGTATAAAAGACTGAGAGAGATTCTGTGGGGTACTGTTACAGATACTGATATCTTATTGGCTTAAGACTGCAATAGTGATGATATTTATATACCTGATTAAGAAACAGGTTGTGACATTTGAAATACTGTGTAATTTTTTAAACCCTTAAAACAGCTGTTTCTACAAATTAGATTGGATTTACTCTTTCAGCATTATTTACCTATTTTTTAAGTAAAAAAAATGGGTTGTGTATGCATTGTTAATGACAGGAGTGACGCCCAGAAGGACCCTGACCCTGTTGTCCAGGGCCATGACACAGTCGGAGCAGTGGTGTTAGATGCGCAGGGAAACATTGCATTTGGGACATCCACTGGTGGTATCACAGCCAAACGTCCCGGCAGGATTGGGGACAGTCCCATCATCGGTGTGTACACAATATATAGGGTTAGTTGGGTAAAAGTTTGTTCCTCGTCAAAGGTACAGGTAATGTAGTCATTTTCTTTTACAGATGTTTTGTCCAGAGATTTCTCCCTGTAATTAGACCAAGGATGATCTAGATCAAATTTTGTTTAAATTCCTTTTCCCATATGGAAGGAAATGGTTTTAAAGCTTTAAATAAATTCCTTACTTAGCCCTACTCTTCTGCTCCCTCCGTTCGTACAATATTAAATCATCCTAGCCCAAAATTGCTCTAAATCAAATTGGTAAACAAACTGAATATCCCTCTATCAATACAGGAGAAGTATTCTAAAATTCTTCCACCCTAGGCAGGGAGCTAGAAAAATAATTCACCCCGTTCATATTTGTTATATACAGAGTTTAATGTTCATGAGAAAATTCCCTGCCAGGGGACACCTATAACTTTGTTATAAATAAGAAATGGCCATCAATTGTAAACAATGAGCGGCATCTGTCTACGAGTATATGCCATTCTTTCTGCTCTATGTCATATAATTATCATCATATTTCACATATTTCCTTTTATACATTCCTTTTCTCTCTTACCTTGATCCTTAAAGCTTGCTATTATTGTGTATAGACACAGATTGTTGAATGTCAAATAAAATGAATTCCCTTTAATCATGAATACGAGGTATGCCAGTTTAAGTGCAGTTTTTGATTTTCAGAAAATGTTGTGTTATACTTCAGAGACTACTCATTCTAAAAACATATCGCCTATAGCCACAGTACCTTACTTCATTACTGTTTACTTTGTTACAGGTGCCGGTGGTTATGCTGACAATGCTGCTGGAGGGGTGTCTACCACCGGCCATGGCGAGTCCATAGCCAAAGTCTGTCTGGCTAAGCATATTACCCATTTGATGGAGGGAGGTGAGTGTCAGTGGATTGATCAACTTTAGCTTCCGGGGTGTAAAACAAAGCTGAAGATGAAATACAATTGTCATTCGCTGTTGTGACATGACAAAGAAAAAAACAATGTGGTACATATTATTTCTCTCATTTCCGTGTGTGTAAGATAGAGCTGTCCAGGGTAAGAAAGGGGTGTAGGAAATTTCTATCTTACACCACATTTCACGTGACATGACATCACAATGGCTAAACAATGACATGACGTCATGAATTTGGAAAACACTGCTGCCGCAATGCGGAAAAGGCAACGTGATGAAATTAAAATCCTCGGCACAGCCTCGGGTTTTACCAAATTTGAAAACCCCTCAGGTAGAACTTCCCTATCCTACACCCCTGGACATGAAAGAGTCTTATAATATACTTGATACATGTACATTGTATATGGTTTTCTTTAAACACTCTTTAGTGAGTTGCATAAAGATCAAGTGTTATGGAAGTGAGTTTGAAATTTGTTATCATTTATTCAATCAATGCATGTCAAATGCCAATTTATGGTTATTATTTAGAATGGAAAATTCACAAAAAAAAGCACCATTAGTTTTGCTATTGCCATAAATTTGTGAGGTCATCATAAGGTTCATTGTGATGTCACCAAAGTTACCATGTTATTTTATTATTATGTTATTACACTGCAAAGCCTGTGTATATAACTGATATAACAAATTATTACAACTAGGGCTTAAGGATAACACTACATGTCTTGTTATACTGTCACATTCTCATTTATATTAGCATAATAACTATCTTAAAGAAATTATTGTAATATGATATCAAAAATGTTCATGTTCTACTGATGAGATTCAATAAATACTCAGAAGAAATAGATAAGAAATAATTATGGAGACAATGGAAGTGGAGATTAAAAAGAATGACATTATGCAGTTAGCCGAGAGATTATATTTAGCTGTGAAGTATTACACCTCCTAGATCAATCCTAGAGCTTATTTAACGGGCTGGAAAAACAGCCCCTGTTTGCAGTATATGGGCATATCAAACAAAGTATATGAGAGCTAAGTTTAATGTATTTGAGTACTATTTTTATCAGGCAGGAGTGGGAGAAACAAAATCTGTTCACTTCCAGTTCTCCTACCGTTGATTCACATATTTGAAACAATCCTATAAAACTGTTGTTAGAGGCAAGTCAACATTTACTAAAATCTCTAAATACATGTACCGGTAGCTAATTACATAAAAAAAATCTGTCTTTAAATAAAATTACGTCATATGTGCCTGAAGCAAAACTTTATAAACAATACACACAAATCTGTTAATACATGTACTGACAACCAGAATTCCTAGACTATGTTTTAACCATGTTAGTACAGTACACATGTAGCTATGCTTGTTTGTTAGACACATCATGGGCCTCAAACAGTTCTTAAAGCTTTACATTTATCTTGGAAATATGACATTCCTGTTTATTGTTGAAATAATGCTTCCAGAATCTACAGGTTCAGACAGCACATATCATGCAATTTTAACATAGCATTACATGCTGTACTGTAAACCTGGAATCTTGTGACCTTCACCGGTATAATTCCTATTCTCCCAGTGTACGTCACATGTTACTAGTGCCGTATATATTGTGTTCCGTGGACTATTATTTCCTGTCATGATATATTCGCGCTTATTATAAATGGCAAAAACAGCAAAACTTAAACTGCGGCAACAATTTGGGTTGTGCAGTACCCAGTAATACAGGAAACCTTTTAATTGTATGCATGGAAGACAGCTGGACCTTGAACATAGAGTGTAAAAAACAGTTATTTCACGACACATGAACATGTGTATCACCACTATATTCACTGCACTGTGGTTATATGTTTGCCTCAGGATTCAATCTCGTATGCTGATATCTGTAAGTGGTCCTGCTGTTATAATTCTAACACCAGAGCTTCCCCTTTATAAAAGTTACATTGGGTATATACTACTGGAGATAGCAAGCACGGATCTGTCACACAAACTCTCCAACAAAGATAATCCAGAGTCACAACTTGCATCATATCCAATTGTCTGTAAGCATTTTACTCAAGTCTTTTTTTAAAGCTTTGGATAATTCAATGCTAAGTCAATCATCCGAACATGATTCTTTGACTCTTGAGATATAAGTAAATCTATATCTGTAACAGTGATGGTGACTGATGGACCAATACACAATGCTGACACAACAGCTGGTACACTTCTGACTGTATCCTGTGAAGTGCCAGGCTTTGGTGAACAGGCTGTACTGTTTATATTGTTGTGGCTAGAGACTGGTGGATTGGCGGTTGGAAACATCTCACATGCTCTACAGGAATACTGTCTGAGTCATTGGTCTTTAAGTATTTGTTCAACACAGCAAATATTTGATTGTTCAATATTTGGAATTTTCTAATTCTGTCCACCATCTTCTTTAATTGCTGTAAAAGAAAAATATAAATTAATATTTTGTTACTGTTGATCACAAAAATATATATGATAACATCCTGAATATTTATATAAGAGTAAACGAGGTACTAATGGATCAAATAAAAGGTCAAAAAAGGTATATTGTAGTTCTTTAATTTCACTAGAATCCAGCTTAGTATATGTATTCTTGCTTAACAATCAAGATTATCTTAACCATCAATTTTCTGATTTCCAATTTACAGAATGACTGACAAAACTTTTTAAATGTAGTACATATATATCATATGGTCAAATGTTCCTAGAAATTTGAGTGGCAAATCTTAATCATGGTTTGACATTCCTCAAGTAATCAGTGATACAGGACTCTGTTTTTGCAGGAATCTCGGAGAATGTGAGCTACAGGTACTTACAATACCCTTGACATTTTCATCCTTCATGTCGACCCTGTTGACCTTGAGGATATGGTAGCTGAAGTCGAGAGCCTCAAACCTCCTCTGCTGGTTGAGGAGAATGATGATGGCACATCCTGCCCAGTTCAGACCCTCGCCATACAGCTCTCTGTAACAGAAAGGTTACTCTGTTCAATCGTTTCACTGATACCTACAGTACGACCAAAGTGTCAATTGTCATCGACACCTAGACAGATCACAGTCCTGTAGCTTATTCTTCAGCTATGTAACAGGACCCATAAGCCTGGTATGTTTCACCCGATAAAATTTGGCGATTTTTAATTTGGCGATTTGACACAAGCCCAAGTTTTTTATACGTGTATAAGAAGTCGATTTTAATTTTGACGGTTTTTAATTTGGCGATCTAGTGTAAGACCCGCCAAATCGCCAAATTAAAAACCGGCAGAAATTTCCCGCTATACGGTATCGGAAGACCATTGTGAGGTTATGACGCGTTAAGGGCCTGTCACACATAGCCGATTTGGGTCGCCGGAGCTAAACCGCAACACAAATTTGACGATTTTCGGGGATTGGTACAAGTACGGCAGCGCAACGGTATTACATCGCTAAGAACGGTAGTACATCGTCAGAACATCGGCGAAAAAGTTAGCAACGGCAGGCGACGGTATACATGTTTGAATATGCTCAAAAAATGCCGTCGTTGCACTGCCGGAGTGGAGCGAGCAACGGGACAACGACGGCAGTACATCAGTAGTACTCCGGTAGGGCTTCGTTAATGTCGGTGGAGCACCGGTAGCGCCCCGTAATGGATCGGCGGCTCTCCGGTGGTCTCAATGTGTGCCGTACTGGTACCGATGTGATGCCGTAGTACTACCGAATACCACCGAAGTAGTAACGATGTGCCGCCGATGTACTAACGATGTACTACCGTAACATCGGCAACGCAACAGTATCACTCCGCTATAGCTCCGGTCAACGGTGGCACATCGGTAGAACTACGGCGGCGCCTCGGTATAACATCGGCGGCGCATCGGTAACACTGAGGTGACAGGAAAGTGGTATTCGGTAGCACATCGGCTCTTACATCGGTAGAAGAACGGTATCACAACGGGAACGCCGGAACTGCATCGGTACTGCTACGGTCAACTTAGACTTAGTGCTTTCTCGCCGGAGCTCTGCCGATTTTCTCGCCGTTAATTTTTTGATCCGGTTTAGTCCTGGCGAAGTACATAGTGAGTTCTTCTTGTGACTTCTCATCAAGATTTTTTTTTTTTTTTTCGAAAAGAATAGTTTTAGAGATTTTTTTTAATAATGTTAGGTTTAAAGACATTTAATTGTAACCAAGACTAAACACAACTCATTACTTGACTAAACACAACTCATTACTTGGCCGAGGAACATTAGGTTGAATAAGTGTGGTCCTCTGGGTGTTTTAGTTAATAACACAGAAGCGGAATGATATTAAGTTTCGAAACTTAACGCGACTTAACCATTGTTGATGTAAAGACAATGTACATTTTGTAACTCTCCTTTTTATGAACATCAAGAATATAAAAATGTAAACATAAAATTCAGAGGTCTTCCGAAAAACTACCTGTTGGAATGTCATTAATTACAATAAGGACCAATTTGTCGAATCATGTCCCTATTTGTCCACGTACATGTATGAGGCCAACCCTGTATTTGTTCACGTTTGTCTCCATATTCGTCCTCCATGCATCTATATATGTCTATATTTTATTACGTTAATACAATATTTAACCACTCAGATGTCCATGTGTCCATGTATGTCCATATATGTTTATATTGTATAAGATTAATACATGTTTATAACCATTCAGTTGACCATAATATTTTTATGTGTACATGTATGTCCATGCGCATGAAACAATAAGTTAACAGATGCCCACGTTTGTCTATATCATTAACATATGTCCATATGTGTCAAGATATGAAGTCATAAATCCATATATGCAACCATATGTCCAAATCTGTCCAACAATAGCTATATCAAACCTAACAGTACAAACATTACTAATCAATAAACAACACAAATATTTAATATAAATTTATAACATGAACAGGAATTACGCGTAAGTATATGTCTCGCCTGTCCCCGCTTTGAGCATAAGATTCAATGTGTCAAACATTGTAAATTTGAGCCGCAGTTCGGAATTTTATACTTGTGCCTTTTATACCTTCATGTTGATGTCTTGCCAAATTTGTTTATAAAGTGCTAATTGTAATGGGAGCTGGCCATTACAGATGTCCCCCAAACTAACCGCGCATTCAGAAAAACAAATGTAAATAGGTGAACGGAAGTCATGTA
>JAUMHH010026160.1:0-10513 GCA_032359455.1 Chlamys rubida | reverse complement strand
GTTCTGTGGTGAGGGCAACGTGGTATATCGACAACCTATAGCGTTCTGTGGTGAGGGCAACGTGGTATATCGACAACGCATGAGCAAATACATTTAATTTTTTAATTTGATACCAGCTACAAAATGTCCGACCACGTCAGTGGTCTCTATTGTTTCCCAGCAAGTCGATGTATCCCCGTCTCGATACTTTGTTTCCTCCTTTACCACGAACCATTTCTTCATTTCCACCTTGTCTGATGTTCCCTATGCAGGAAAGGGTGATTATGAATCCATCTTTTATACTGATAACAAAACATGGAAAATATTTCTACATGTACCTACAAAGTATTGTCTTCTTTAGATAATTGGCTTTAACATCATGTCTGATTGTAAAACAAACCTGATATCAGGTTAAGTACTATAATAAATTGATATGGATTACAAGGGTAATATCTACCTTGTTAACTAGTTAACTTGGTTCACAGGTTCTTATCACCTGGTGAATTAAAGACACATTTGGGATAAGATACATTGTATTTTACGGGATTCATTTCCTGGCTTAAAATGACCCTTAACTGGTATCACCATGAATGAAGAGAAGTGTCTCCTCTAATAAACAAACAGTATAACATCTTGTTGAGAATACAGATGTAACACAGTTCATGTCAAACCTATATAGAAATGTACTTTAGATATATCTTACACAATCATTTAGTATCGGTGTACTCTACACACGACAATTGTCAAACAGTATATATGACCCTAAGCGTATAGATAGCTGTAGTTGAGGCGTAATCCTGAAACATGTACATAAGAAACATAATGATATGAAATACTTATGTTTAGATGAGAATTTCTTGTTTAGCAAAAGGATTGATACTTGGCCACTGTTCATTGTGTGTTCCAGGGGCCTTCACGCTGGTCAGTCTGGAACTGTACCGAAACGAAGCTCAAAGCAACCACTTATTCAGTGACGTCACTTTTGGCTATGCATTTGTGTGTGGAGCGCTTTCCGTGATTTGCGATATAGCGTTTCTCGTGTGTATTTGGAGGGAGAGTGGTTGGACACCATCATGGCAATGTTTAAAAAGCAGACACAAAAATGAACCCAACAACGCTTGCTTTGCTGTGAGTGGTAATCCCGAGGATGATCAAGATGCCACCTCGATAGATAGGACGACAGGAAATATATAGATAGGTTGTGATGATTTAAGTCTCCGAACAAAGTTTGGAAATCATTTTTTATTCTTTTCGCAAAAACAGAACTTCACAGTGGTATAAATGGAATGTTTCTTTCGGACACCAAAGATAGCCGCCATGACCTCTGATTGGCCGGGATAAATTGTGTTTTAACTGAAATTCTGTTGTCCTTTTCTTACTTCGTAGGCTAGCAGTGGTAACTATTGATACACTTAACACCAAGCGGCTTTCAAGTTTCGGGATTCGAGGAGGCTGTTGTGGCTTGCAGTTGGCTGAAACATTCACGGTTATCAATCGGTCTTTCTTTTCTTTTAAACGGATTGAGAAGAACTACCGTTTTTCGGTATTCTTTATGTAAGGATTTAATTACTAAAATAGAGATGATATATCTTCACAACATTTCGGCTGTATGGTCAACCTGAACAGATTTTCTGTTTTATACAACCAAACCCATTTTACTAATATGTCTTCTATGTAATGCTATATCTGATATGGTCGAATGGCCGTTATATGTTTTGCTTTTATTCATAGATGCTTTATGTTTGTCTTTACAAAATGGACTTCTATTTTTTTTATCTTTTAATGCGGTGCCTCCTGATTTAAACAAACAGCGTTTTTTCTTTCTTTAAATGTTTTGTTACTGTCTTTAAAATTGCTGTTTCGTTTTTCGTCTTCGTCATGTGATACTTCTGTCTTTAAATGCGTTGTTTCGTCTTTCTATCCATTGTAAATCTGTCGTTTCTTCTTTAGATGATGTGCTTATTTATATGCGTTGTTTCTATCATTAAATGCGTTGTGTCTGTCTTTTATTTCTGTGCATATGATTGATGATATGAAACCAAAGTATAGAGCCCGAAAAGATTGTTTTCATTTTGGTCTTACAAAAGTTGTTAGACAAGACCACGTGTTAACCTAGCTACATGACAAAGAGGAAGACAAACTAATCTTTCAAATACAACACTTGTTTAACAAGACCACGTGTTAACCTAGCTGCACGACAAAGAGGCAGACAAACTAATCTTTCAAATACAACACTTGTTTAACAAGACCACGTGTTAACCTAGCTACACGACAAAGAGGCAGACAAACTAATCTTTCAAATACAACACTTATGTGAATTCATCTCAAATGCAATGTATGTGTATCAATAGATAATAAAAATGTCACCAATTATCGCATGTTTTTGCTCACAAATATTACTCATCAAAGACGCATATTGTAAAATAAATGACACTCAAACGCGATTGCTTATAGTTTTACTGTATTTGATCAAAGTGGCGTGTGGATAAATAAAGTTGTTTCCTTTCCTTAGAAATTCCTCAATCCATTTTGCTATGCTTCCTCTAATTCCCAGTGCTTCACATTTTTTTCTTAATTAATCTCTTGTAGGGGACAGTATCAAAGGCTTTTTGAAAATTTAGATAGACAATACCTACACAGTCTCCTACATAGATCATCTTTGTTAAATCTTTGAGAACCTGTAATAGTTGCCGAGTTGTTGATCTGCCCTTACGGAATCAGTATTGAAGGTTATTTAGCTCCAGGTAGTCCATTAAACCATCCCTTATAATTGATTCCATGACTTTACAGACATTACAGGTTAGACTTAGACTCTGTAGTTGAGGAGTTCTTTTTTACTTCCCTTCTTGAACAGCGGTGTGACATTGGCCTTTCTCCATTCCTTTGGTAATTGTCCATCGTCTTATGACTTTTCGAATATTTTTTCAGAGGCCTGCTTATTGCACTTTTTGTTTCATATAGTACTTTTGGATGGATACCGTCTGGTCCAGGAGCTTTCAAGGTTTCTAATTTCGATAGTTTCTCTATGATTTTTTTCTCTATTATATCAACATGTTGGAATTCTAAATTTTGAACTTTGATTTGTGCGTCAGAGATGTTGAGGAGATTCTCTTGTGTGAAAACCTTGTAGAATAATCTATGTAGTTCACCAGCCTTTTGCTTGTCTCCAGTTACTATGTTGCCATCTTCAGATTCTAATATAGCTATTCCTGACTTGGTTTTTGTCTTGAAAGTATGAATTTCCAGAAGCTTTTTGGGTCTGACCTAAACTCGGAGGCAATCCTATGTTAAAATCATTGCCTGCTTGTCTCTGTATATTGGTAGCTGCGTTCCTTGCCATTCTATATCTTTCCCAAGCAATTTCGTTTTTGTTTCTTACATATTCATTCCAACCTTTCCTCTTTTCCTCAATGCCGATATTACAGTCTCATTCATTCATTTCTCGGTTTCCCAGGTCTAGCTTTGCTCACCGACATGCTCTAAGTTTGGTTTCCCAGGTCTAGCTTTGCTCACCGGCATGCTCTAAGTTTGGTTTCCCAGGTCTAGCTTTGCTCACAGACATGCTCTACGTTTGATCATTCGTGTGTAACTACAGAAGACACCAAGGTGTGGTACATGTCCAATGATTATTGAATGTAGTACTTTTGTCTTTAAGAATGGTTTGAAATACTGTGAAGACTAATTAATTGTACATCGAAAACGTAATTTAAGCGATATTTTGCTCTAAATGAGCAATAAACTAAGAACACGCATGAGTGTACATAGACGACAACAAACTAAAACTAAATCTCTACATGTTAGTTAACAAATTCATGTGCCGGTGATAAACAGTGGTTAGTGTGCATTGAGTATTTTCAATGGACCATTTAGTTATAAATGTCTGTCAATGCTAACGTAACGCTGCCGCAAGATTGACAATTGTCATGAAGCAAAACATTACTCCGTGATCACAAGCTCCAAAGAATAGTCCATTTGTATCGTCCGCGTGGTAACATATTCAGGGACTTCGATTATATCGTGAGAAAATCGAAGGGTGCAGAGTAGATATCAGACAACGAGAGCGAAACCCTTGGATATCGAAGATGGTACAGCTGTCTTTAGAAACTTTGTCAAAGATGATATAGCTTATCGTACTCAATTAGTCATTTTGACAGAAAAGAACAGAACTTTATTGAACATTCAGATCGATACGAACGATACGTGAGCAACATACATAATAAACAAAAGAGAGTATTAGTATTGGATTAGGTAAGTTAGCATGGAGACTGAAATGCTTGCATAACACATTTCAGAAAGTTACAAAGGTTTTTCAACAATTTCATATTAGTTGAACGAAATAGTTTACGGTATTTGATAGTATTTGGAAGTTATGGTAACACATTACTTACGATATAACCTCCAAACAGAAGTGCCGAGGTGGCAGTACATGTAGTACTTGGCATACATGGGTGGATATTAGTATACAGTGTTCAGAGATTTCCTTGTACTTATAAAATGTATGCCAAAAAGTTAGCCTTTACAAAATCTGACATTATAAACCGCCATGGTCTTTTTATTTTTTTTATGACATACTGACATGATATCTGTTTTAATGTCTTACTTAACAATTCAAAACTGATGTTGTTTTCTCGTCACGTTCCAGTATGCATTACCGGCATCGTCATCCTGATGATAGGGACCGAGGTTGCGATGCTGGAGAACGGGAAGCTGTCCTGGGGCTATGGGAGTAAGTGTGCTGGCCTGTTTCTTAGCCTTGCCACGTTAATATTGGTGTACAAAGACAAATATCATTTCTTCGGAAGTAGAACTGATTTGGTGACATACAGCGAAAAGGCGAGTGACAAAAACGACTTTGATAATCTGGCATTTACTGATCGGGGTTCGGACGAGTTTTCCGGTTCCGTGATGACGTCATCTATTAGACTCTCGTCGAGTGGCCTGGGAACCTTGGACAGAGATTCTTCTCGTAGTTTATCGTGTTCTGATATCGTCACAGGAACGTCAAATGTCAATTACGCCCAAGACCCGTCCCAGACAGCTTCTTCGAGGGGTGGCTTTGGTGGGTCGGCAGACAATGTTGCCAGGACTACTCATGTTATGAACTTCAAGGATTGTAGACAGGCGAAAACATTCAGCACTAGAATGGGGGGTTCGTGGGATAGAATGGCCGACATATCTCGTGTAAACTATTTACAGGAGCCAACACGGAGAACTTCCGCGGACAGTCTAACAGCGAGAACCGGATCTGTTCATATGAATCCAAACCCAAGTGATGCCACGACAGCTCAGAGACAGCATAGAGATGGTAACAAGTCTAGGAACCATCGTTTATCGTCAAGTAGCTCAATCGAAAGTGACGTATGATGACGTCATTCAGACATCATCGTACTGCACGAAAGATTGGTTTACAAATATTTTATGGAACTTATTTACGAACTTTAGTAACCTTCCATAAATCAATCGACAGTTACAATAATACGGTCACTGTGACCCAGTTAAACTACTTGATGATAGCAATAATACAATAATACGATAGTTTGTTGATGGAAATATTTGACAGTTGTTTATTGATAATCTTGATTTTTTTTATGGTTTGCTCATTACACGGAAACATAAATAACGTTCATAATCAGAAAAGTTCAGAAATTTAAATGTTTTGTATTCAGTCTGCATTTTAGCTACAGTTTTAGGGACGTTGTTTACGGAGAAATGCTGGTAAATACAGCATTCGTCAATTTAATATGAATACATGGCTATGTTTAGAACAGTATGCGATGTGTTTGATCAAAGTCAACAATAAATCGTAAGTATAAATAACAATACAATGAGTTGTTTAATTCATGGAAATTGTAAACAAAAACGATATAACCGACACTCATATATAACGAGGAAGCTTCGCGACAGCTGAAACCTCGATGTACTGTAATATCCTTCGTTTCATTTGCCATCTTACTTATCGCCAGCGTTGTTCATATTCCTTTATGCTTAATAATGCCTTTATATGCCCCCTCGATATAATGCCCAAACTTTAACAACTATGCGTTTTTAAAACCTACCGACAAAGAAAATATATATTACACAATCCAATGTGTGCTGAATTCCTGTTGTGTGTTGATGACTTGGTATGCTGCTGCAGGCTTCCGTCTATCTTAATCTAGCCCCTCCACGATCCCGATACGTACGTCTACAACGTGTGTCAGACATAGCATACCCACTTCTTCGGAAGTTTTATTTGAATTGCAATACTGTTTCCTAAGTGTTTTTTCTTTTAAAGCCACTTGACAGCCATTGATCCAGTTTCCATCAGTTTGCTCCGAATAACCATTACGTGCTTATGTTTCACAGCAGGAACGTCTATTCCGACCTCTGTAAAAGTATGTCTGTGTGCTTCGAACTTATGTTACGGTATGTCTGTCTAGTCTTCAACTCGTGTTACGGTTATTCTTTGTTGTTCTGGATTTGTCTGACGACAGGTCTGTGGTAGTTGTAAATGTGTATTACAGCATGGCACGTGCTCACTACTAATATAAGATATTGTCATACGATTCCGGACAGATACATAGGAAGTTGGCATGGTTACAGCTGGCTCACGGACTGTGTATGTGGTTTCTAAATCAGAACGTTTCTGGCATCGTCCGCCAACAGGTTCCCATAGTATATAGGCAATTGCCAGACAGAATCACCTAGTAAACTTGACGAACAGTTTTGAAATAAAGATCAAAATTATATAAGTATGAATTTAAAACAGTTATTCAGACTTCTGCTGATCGTATAGTCCTATCAGGACATTTTAAGCTGTGTATGCCGTATTGGAGAACGTGTTTGAAACCCAATGTTTATTGGTTATTTATTTCAAAATATATTTTATATTTATTCGGTTCATGGTGATTTCTTTGAAACCCATGTTTATTGATGTTTGTTTTTAAGATTTTTTTTCTTTTTTTGAAACATGATGGATATTGGTTCTTGTTAAAAATCTACCTGGTTAAATCCACAGATTGTAAAACAAAACGATGAATATTTGAGATTTGTATGCATTTATTGACATAAATTAAATTCAGATCAATACTGCCATTGATGTTCTAAAATCACTTTAATAAATACATATACCGCTAAAATGTGTTTATATAAAAATCGGTAAAACGACATAACATGTTTGACCAACTACAACTGCTTTATAGAATTTCAAGCCACCGCCATGGTAACGGAGGGCTGCCAAAGACTAGCATCTCGTGACTTGTTTTTAGTTATTTCTTAAAACTGAAATCAATAAAAACAAATTAGCAATGGCTGTCATAATAATGTATAAGTTGATTCACAACACTCCTCTTACAAACATTCACTTGGACAATAATTAACCACGTAAGTCTAATAAATAGTTCCTTTTAAAATGTAGCAGACATTTAAATAAAATCCAAGCTTGTTCAAGCAATTAAAATTGTTTTTAACAAATAATATCATCTTGATATCATTTTCATCTCATTCTTTCGTCACAACTCGATAACATCTGAAGAGCAAACGTGACACGGAATCACAGTTCGGTCTATTCCGTGGCAACACGTGTACCGGAATCACCCGAATCAGTTCATTCATTGAACTCTCACCCTTTTCCAGAAATAAGTTGGATACATTTATGTAATCAATATGCGAAAATCAGAGGAAAATGAAATTTGCCCAACCTTTTCGTTCCTTGAAACGCCGATTTAAAATCGCACTTTAAATTTTCGACATTTTTTTAATCTTACATCAGTTGATGATGCTCCTGCATACTGAACCCTATTCAAGAAATGGGGTCATAGAGTTCAAATCGGAAACTTTGGTTCACATACGTTGCTTTCACTCTTTCCAAGTAACGGATTCGCATTAATATCCACTGAACATCCTCCAGGTCAATATATTATACAACAGTACATGTTAGCTAGTCCGTTAAAAATGTAACACAAGTAGGCAAGATTACATGGCTGGGCTTTATCTCACGGTCACAGTGAGCACAGCATTGGCGATCATATTTAATTCGACAATAAAAAGCCCAAGATAGCGTCAAAATACACAATGATAAAAGTAAACAAAAAAATGAAAGCTTATTGGCAAGCACCATCCATCAAAAGAGGATAAGTGCACATACAATATAGCTATATGCGGACAGTAGAAATACTACGAGTGATGTTAATGTTACAGAATTAAGCTACGATGAAGGTCAGTTAACAGCGGTGAACACCGTGAGGTATTCCGACCATACAGTTACGTTATGAGTATTGTTATTTTATCACTACTTGACATAAAGCAGCACCAGTGTAGATCTCATACATATTTTACATCGACAATGGAGCATTACGCTGGTTCGCACTTCCACAGCCGGAAGTAGACATCAACGAGGTAAACATCCGGAACGAAACTGGCTGACAGAAAAATACAAATCTTAAAAGATGCATTCGTACAAAGCGCCGGTTTCACAACATTAGGTCTTTGAAAATAAATAATGAATATGACAATAAATCGAAGACAAACGTTAAATGAATGCATCGTCCCAACCTTCATTGTGATTTCGCTACATTGTCTAGCACGTTCTGGATTTATATAAGTTTTCAGTTTTTTGATTGGATGAATCATCAACGTATGGACCAAAATAGGATGAATCATCAACGTAAGGACCAAAATAGAATAAAAGTATGTTCGAACTTAAATTAAAACAGGTAAGGGATTATTTTATGCGGTACTTTTCGGCAGTATTCCGCCCAGAACTTGCCATATTTCAAGCCGCACTTTGTGTCGTCGCGGAAGCTTCGATGAGTGAGAAGGATAATGAGGAAGATAACGTAACTGTAAGGCATTATATTCTCGCTCAGAGCCGGCAAGCTCCAGCAAAACGCCAACAGGATTTCCGGTATGTAGTGGAAATGACGTGACATTCCCCACCAACCGGAAGCGAGCAGTATGCTCTCCCTTTCTTGTCCGCTCTCTAACATGTACTTCGCTCTGAGAATGTTTGGTTTCTTACCCCAGATGAGACATTCGCCATTAGTTTGACGTACTCTCTGTTTCTGCCAGTCGGCAATATAGTTTATATATATTGATGTTAAGCCACAAAGACAAATCAAAAGTGACGTCATAGTACCTAGATTGACCGGTTTGGCAACAAGGTAGAGACTAACGGACGCGTAAAACGACGGAATGAAGACGAGGCAACCCCAGCAGATGTAGTACCCGGCTCTGTCCAGCATGATGTCAATGGTGCGCATGTAGCCCGCTTCCCACCAAAAGAATTTGGTGATGTACGCCAATTGAAGAAAGGCCGATACAAACATGCTATCCACGAAACCATGAAGTTCATAACTTTTTAAGGCAAAGATGGCGACAAGGAGTCCCCAGACCGTCATTCCAAATCTGCAGTTTGTGAAAACCTTCACATCGAACATAAAAATCCGAGGATATAGTTCTGTACCCCAATAATAATCAAATAGAGGGTTTCCGGATGTCCCACAGTCTGTTGAAGAAGGGGCGTGCAGTCCTTTGAAGTAAAGGACAGCACAAAATATTAAGCTAAATACGTTCAGAATCAAGAGAATTTCGTCGAAACGGTCGTATACAACAGACGGACTCATTCCATACTGCTTTAATACCACGGTCAGTCCAGCCAGACTGACCATGGTCACAACGTAATGCTTAAAACCGTTGTCAATGTATATCGGAATGTTTCCTTTGGGAGTGATCGGACCCTCGACCTTCTCACCTGGCAGTAACGCCATCAGGAAGAGAGCCCATGCGCTGTAACCAATGAGGATGTAGAAACACAGTCCATCCTTGGGCCAGTGTAAAGTACGACTCCATATTTCGTACATTCCAGGAAAGAAGGATCTCTCGGAGAACATCATTCCGAGCTCGGCGTAGCTACCCCCACACTGTTTGTGAGTGTACCAGAACAATATGCCCACGTGGGGGGTGACGAGGATGAGAAGGAGGGGCACGACATTCTCGTCGAATAGTTTCCTGTACCAAGTGACCTCCGTTTTCTCGTGATCTGTTTTATATCCATGAAAACCGTTGGAGACAGTGGTCCCGTTTGTATAGTCCGTCTGGCTTTGACGCGGCAGTTTCTTTCCCGAGCGCAAAAGGCGTTCGTGTTCCATCCTGAAATACAAAAAATAAACTTATTAACAAGTTAATGTACATGAATTAAATCAATGTCTCTTGTTCTTGAATGAAACTAGTCTTTTGAAAAATTATGGTGGATTTCGGTTTAAATATGTGCAATGCTATCAACGCTGTTTATATATATAAACTTTATTACTTTTACAACAATTATGAAATAAGTTATTTCAACTTATATAAATCACGCTTGTTGGCCTGGATGTTAGCTAACGCTGTGTGTATTTGTCCGAAAGATAGAGGTTTTTATAACCAATAACACATCACAAGTAAGCATGATCTAAATAATTGTGTAATTTGCTTAAAAGTATGTCCATGTCAGCATGTTATTATAGAAAGGCTAATCCATGTCAGCATGTTATTATAGAAAGGCTAATCCATGTCAGCA
>JAUMHH010026149.1:0-10514 GCA_032359455.1 Chlamys rubida | reverse complement strand
TTGACAATTTTGTTTGGCCAGTTATTGCTCATCATTTCCCTGATGACAATTACATATACCAGGATGACAATGCTCCGTCCGGTTCATAGAGCTAAAATGTGAAAGAGTGCATTGAACAAAATCAACTTCATGGTATGGAAAGGCCGGCACAAAGTCCAGATTTAAATATAATTGAGAATGTGTGGCGTAAAATTAAACATGAACTGTAAAAACATGCACATAACATCACCACGAAGGTTCAGATGGAGACAGCAATTCGGAACATATGGACAAATATACCCCTAGAATTCATAAGAAAACTTTATGATTCGATCCCAAGACGTTTGAGGGAAGTGATAAGGACAAAAGGAAATATCACAAAATATTAGGTGAGTTCAGATGATTTTATTAATATAATTACAAAGGTTGAAAAGTGACAGGTGCTTGACAACTGTATGTGGCAGCCATCTTGAAATTATCTTCACTTTTGGCACAAATCTGTACATGTATATGTTGAACTGTTCAGAATTTCCAATTTCTAGGTGATTTATATTCTTCTTTGTATTTGTTTTGGTTAATTTATCACGCGTTTACAATATATTGGAAATGTATAATTTTCTATCCGATTAAAGCTTTATATGTGTCTCATTGATTCTCATTGGTACTGTTGATATTGAATGCACCTTTTAATAAATTCGTTAACTCGTGTGATAGCCTTGGTCTTTTTTTTTTACATCGTATTTGATATAATCTATTAAAGTACAACTGTAATAAGAAGCAAATCACCATCACATATGACAGATCCGGATACTGCTCTTAAATGACATTTACGACCCTTTCAATGTTGATGTGCCGCATACTTGTCCTATATCAGTAGGTCAGAATAATGACTATTCATCACTAACACTCCGGAAAAAAATAGTTAAACATTTAAAGGTCGTACACGGTTGTATATCAATATTAAACGACGTTGAAAAAAAGGACATATTTTCTCATATAAAATACCTATTTTTTTTTAATTTCAAACTTATATTCATACAGATACAAGATACAAGATACAAGAATTTTTATTTAGAGTCGTGTTTGTAACAATGCAAATTTAGCCCAGAAGAGCTATTCTTACGACTATATATAACAATCATAATTAATAAAAACAATAAAATATCACAAAGGTAGCATGCATCGCAGATGGTTGAATAAAAAGTAAAATAGCACGGAATGATAACAGAGAGATAAAGAATAGTTCCAAACGCAGTTATCTACTTTATTCGAGACAGTTTGTTTGTCTGTGTGTTAGTTACGACCTTTTATTTCTGTTACATGGACTGGGCGGTATAAAGATCACGTGACCTTTTTATGTTACACATACATCAGCAAACCGTTGTTATACCGATCTTGTGTGACACACGACACGTTTTACTCCGGACGGCTTAGTAAGTACAATTCACGGTAACGTAATACACGTATTGTTATCTGATTATTATTTCAACAAAAAGTTTCCATAATATTGAGTTATAATATCAAGATATTATAAGTCAGTTATAATATCAAAATGTTACAGTCGGAATTATCATAAAAATGATCTCTTTGGATAATTTCTTGTTGATAAATGACTTCAATATAAAAATATGTTTTATGGCAGAGGAAATTTCTAAGCGAAAACTGTCTTGCCATCGGAGTAAAACAAATATCCTTATCCGACTTTGCAAGCTCTGCTTCCGTAATTTCTGACCAAGCCGAAATTTGATTGTTTGCTTTGATCAGATTTAGTACCGGCTGTGTCATCTCTGTTGGACTGACTGTGCATCTTGGTAATCACGGCCACAGTAGTGGATCCAGAGACCAATCTTGGGGTGTTTCCAAATTTCCAGGGGGGTGGGGGGTTGTTTCATGAAGCCCAAAAAAACCCTCTGGATCCGCCACTGCGGGCACGTGAAATTAAAATGTTTGAAATCCAGAAAGATTTTTAGACTGATCAAAAAGAATAATGAATACGAATAGACAATTTATTTGTATTTTTATGATATGTTTTTATATCATTTCATATTGAACACCTATAAAAATATGGATTGAACAGCGACAGTAGGTTAAACATTCTATCAACCATCGACATGGAACTAATCAACAAGACTGACGACCAGGGAAATACCATTTTATTCAAGCGTTACCAGGGACGACCATTCCATAAAGAAATTCCTGGTAATGTTTGTGAGCAGCTGGACACTGTAGCGTCTCTGCGATGTAGGCCTGATGATGTGTTACTCTGTACATTTCCTAAATCAGGTAAGTTGTACAGAAATTTCCTAACAGATATACATCGAATACGCGTATGAATATTCATTGACTACCATCATACCATTTACATATACTCCAACCTTCATTTTTATGAGTGTGTGCGTCATATACATTTTTGTTACAGCGGTCATTGAGATGTTTACAGCAATATATTATAATATATCAGTATGCACCATGTTGTGATAACTCATAAACTACAATCTGAACTTCCGGTACATTCTTACTACAAAGAAGTTATATGATTTGCTATATGGTATATGATCATATTTAAATGAATTAATTTATGTTGTCATATACTGATTCGTAAGTTGGTATTGACACGTTATCTTTATATAATAGTGCCTTGACATTTGTCGGTAAAACATGCAAAACCTAAGCATGATCCTTATAGGTCCATTGTAAAAAACAAAATAATTGTAATTTAAAAAATTAATAACAATCAACAAGTATCGATTTGTTCTGACAGCCTATTGGTATTAATTTGTAACACCTTATTTCTCCCCTGCCCGTTTCCCCTTTATTGGAATTTTGACACACATTTTTCGTCTTATGCGACTTGACAATTTTATCGACAGTGACTAAATTTACTCCTTAAAGATGTAAAATCATTGGTGTTAATATATTTTCTTTAATTGATTATGTGTATGTATGTAATGCACGTTCGCTTAGAATATATTTAAATAATAAATAAATTGTGTACATTTTATGTGACATGCAACTTGGACAGAACTACATATATATTCCCTCCTATCAGTAATCCTCTTTCACTGAAGTACGCAGGCTTAAAAAAACATATGATCATAATATCAAGACATTGCATGCCAAAAAATAAAGATGTCATCCAAAGCTTGACTTATCATATCAAAATAATTTGTGTTTAAAATTATATTAAAGCTCCATTAAAGTTGCAAATTATCACCTGATGGAAAGGTACATTATGCTTAGGCACAAACATAGAGAAAACGGTTGTATATTGGAGTCATTGGGGGCTATTAGGGATTCGTGGATACATATAAACACATGCATATTCATGCGGACTAAACAATTAAAGCTTTGGCCCATTGTAGAGGTCCAACGGGAAATACTGATGTCGCCGTTTCATCAACTGATGTAAAGCCTGATAAAGTAAATTTGCTATATCTGTACATAATTATGCGACAGCTGTAGAATATCATGAACTGCTGTTTCCTACTTGAATTACAAAAACTTCATGTTCAGAGCATGCCTAGTAGTATCGGCAAGATAGATGTGTTGGTGTATGTTGTTCTCTTCGCAGGCCGCACTATACGAAATAGGGATAACTTATCAAAAATAATGGTAGGATTATCTAAGAACATTTTCAGAGTCATCTGGAAGAATATTTTATTGTATAATGAAAGCAAAAGTGTTCATCATGCTTACTCTGAAAGTTAGGTGTGCAGACTATATATTATAACGAGATATTAAGCCTTAATCTAATTCGTATGTCATCTGTCAGCTGCAGATTGAAACAAATGTTGATTATTTTTCCATTTTTCTGCTGCTTCTGATGCATATTTGTATCCTGTTGTTGATTTTAGTATAAAACTACCTTTTTATTAGAAATACTATTTCAAATTATTAAAAAAAATATTATTGAAGTTTAGGCGATCTATTTAATACAAACATAATACCATGTTCACTTTTAATGGATGTAATTTTTAATGTGAATTTAATGGTAATGGAGTGTTTACACACAATTGCACGGTTGAGATATAGAATCATTTTGTATGTCATTTTTTGAAAATACAAATGTGGTGTTTCACAAGCTAATATGGTTTTATTTCAATCTGTTGACAGACATATAATGGAAGTACCTACATTGACCTGTCTCTAGGCAAATTCTACCCGGTTATGCATACAAAACAAAATGAAATAGTTTGATCGCGAACACGTAGATAAAATCGAGAAGCCGCCGCAGGTGGACTCGGTACTTTATCTACGTGCGAGTAATATATTTAACGTTAAAACTATGTAGAAAGATGTTTTTAAAACAATAATATCGTCACTGATTTCTCCATATACACATTTACTCTTAAAATGGTGTTGTTATCCTCACAATATCTTTTCATAGTATTGTTGCAATTTTATAATGATCATGATTTTCTTACGTGAATCACCTTTGTGGGGATACTATATCCGGTTCAGCACATCACCTGGCGCGAGCAGACGTTCTTATTTTGAAAACAAAACGTTCCCGATAGGGAAATTCATTCTCAAGGTGTTCTGTAGTTATTTTCAAGTCGTTCTCAACTTCTTCTTTAGAACTATCATACTGACAACTCATGGTAATGAATAAAGTAGCATATAGATGATAGATATACTGTACCCAGAGGAAACCTCTTTACCTCTATGGAGCTGCTCGAATCTCTTGTTTTATCTTTCATAAAATATGCATTAACTTCAAACTAATAAAAAAATAGAAATAAAATATGTGTTAATGCTGAAAACTGTTGATCTGTTTAAGGTACACACTGGGTATTCAACATGACCAGGATGTTACAAACGAAGACCCTTCAATACATCGGGACTCCAATGATGATTGAATTTGATGATGTTGGAGTGATAAACGAAATGGCGTCTCCTAGAATGTTTGCCACACATCTTACCTACCCATTCATTCCTAAGGCAGCAATGGAAGGAACACTTAAACTTATTTACGTGCTTCGGAACCCAAAGGACGTGGTTTGCTCATATCACACCTATATGTGTAACATCAAAAGCACCAGTTACGTTGGCAACTTTGATGGATTTCTGAAAGCCTTCCTAACTGAAGAATGTAATTTGTTATTTTAATTTAAACGCTTCGCTTACATTTTGTTTTGTTTAAGTTTTGTTAGAATAATGACAATTAATTTACAGATTTTATTAAATGAATGTTTTTCTACGAATTACAATTCCATAGTCGATTTTAAAGATTTTATTTTAATATTTAATGAAGGTATATCATGCGGTGGATCATGGTTTACCCATACAAGAGAATGGAACACCGCGATGTGTGAGAATCCGAATTTGAAGATATTGTTTCTCAGGTTTGAAGATCTGAAAAAGGTAAAGTAACACGTATTAGTCACTGAAAATCAGTATAAAACAATATGCAAAACGGCATCACTTTAGTTATAACATGTCTCTGGGTCACCTCTGTAAGTTGGGGACTGAGAAAAGAGAATACTGCATGATCGTAACAGGAAACTTACGTAGGAACCCCCTGCAAAATTGGGGATTTGCGTTCGTGCCTTCTACACAAAAGCAAGCAAAAAATATGTTCCACCCATTACAATAGTTCAGATATTTGTATTTCTTCTTACTTCTAACTACATTTTGTTTCCTAGCTCCCTGCTTGGCAATTCCTCACTTTCGGATTTGATATTGAACTTCAACATTAAGGTTAATGGCAACAACTGGTCCATCCGTTATCAGTATAATGTTACCGGACGGAATGCTTTGCTTGGTACAGTGTACCTTCGGCGTGGTTTTTCAGTGAAGTAGCACAATTAAGTTGGCATCAGATCCGCACTGAGGCAAATATATCAACGTACCCTGTCTTCATCACATTGGACACATTTTCTTGAAAGTATAGTTTTTCCAGAAGAAGCATGTACAATCGGTGTAGTGATATAAAATACAATAACGTCATAAGAAGGGTTCATCTGTCTCTGGTCTTCTTAACCCTCGTCCCGAACTATTTATCGACGATGAATCGGCGGTGGTTATCTACACACCCCTGTGTATGAATAGCTTTCCTCCTTTCTCTTCCCGTCTTCTACATATTCATTATTGTAAGCATTCTCTTGATCGGCTCGTCTGCTTACCTTCGTCCAACGTCTGCTTCCATTCATTTCCAAGGCCTTTGTGCTGGAAGCCCTCTGTACCAAACCTACACATGGAACAACCAATTACGCCATTATTGCTCCCTACAAAAATGTTGTTGATCATATATCTGAAAGACTTCAGACTAGCTTTTGTATTAATTGCGGTTCTTATGGAAAACACTTCAACAAGCAGTAGCTATCGTAAAGAACAAACACAAAAACGTATATACCTAATTTACATTAATGTAACCAAACATGTTTGGTATTGTGATGTTTCAGGACCTGTATCAGAATATCTTGCGTATAGCAAACTTCTTGGAGGTCAATCACGAAGAAAGTTTTCTACGGAAAGTGGAGCGCACTGTTACATTTGAAAATCTTAAGAAAGTACATGCAACATGTGCGGGCGAAAATAAAACCTGGAAACACCATGGAGATAATGGAAGGCTACCAATTTATAAAAAAGGTTCATGAGTGCTCAATTTTTTATTAATATTTTTTCAAGGATTAACAATGTTTAAACAAACGTTTTTAGGACAGAATAAATTTGAATGGGTTTTGTCAATAATATATTGTTTAATTAATATGAAACAATACGTACATATATTCATGAAGCTTTATTGTAAGATGTGTCTTTATACATAATTTGCTGCCCCCTGTGCATTTAAAGTCGACACGCTTATCAGCTGTAGATTAGGACAACGGTAATATTTAATAATGTAATAATAATAAGTTCAGCTCTTAAAATAATATGATTTTAACAAAATATTTAAATGAGAATAACGCAACACTAATGAAAATGTGAATATAACAACTTTAACGTTTGTTTATATATTATTACATTCTTACATTTTATGGATTTATGACTATAATGACGAACAAGTCTATATTTAACCATAACATATGTCGTTAAGCAATGAAAGGTGTCCTTTCCTCGATTATTAATATACTCACAATTTAGAGCAAGTCTGGAGCTACGATTTGTTTTAAAAGTTAACAATCTAATCGTGTGTGCACAAACAACGTTCCCTTCAGATTTTCAAACAAATCTTATTCTCAGAACTCAAAAGTATAAATATGAACATATTTGGAAAATCTAACCAATGGTCCCAGGATTGGATAAATTAAATACTAAAAAATCATATATATAACTATGTATATACCATATTTCTTGAAATGTTGAAGGGTAATCTGCTAATTTATGTTAAATATTTTCATGGTTACATGTTATTGTTATATTCTATTCAATAATTGCATACATTTGTTTTCAACTTTTTTTTTCTAACTTTTATCCAGGAGTTGTTGGAGAGTGGAAGAATATGTTCACCTTGGAACAAAACGACTTATTTGATGCCGTACACAAAGAAAAGATAACGGACATGGGAGTCGACCTTGATTTTGTCTACGAGTGAATTTAGTTACGCATTAGGCTACTGGTGTACACACTTTACTTACATGGTCAAGCACTGCATATCAACTTTTGATAATTATGGTTGAGCGTCATTTGATGCTGTATCGACGATCTTAAATGAGTTTATAGTTATATATGTGATCAGCCTTACTTTTTTTTTTTTTTACAAACTTTGTTAAAGTTAAGCAATATCTTAAAATTCTCATTGCCATCTGTGTTGTTTTATAGCAATTAAAATCAATTGGAAAATATTTAATTAGTTCTACGTTCTTACCTAGAGTATCTCAATCATGAACACATCGCTGCTTTAGACAATCACATCGATAATTATTTAGCAATGGTTTAATGCACTCTATCAATAAATGACTTATTGGCATTTGCAAACTTTGTATTTTGAACAAGCCAATCATTCATATAAATTAAGTTTCTAAAATACAAGTTTCCAAATTTACTGTAAATTAACACTTGGATGTACTAGAAATCGAACGTTTTCTCACCGAATGAAAACATTAAACGTTAAATTGATTTGCTTTATCAATATTTCATAACGTATCAGTGTATTTTCCTTGATTATAAGTAGTTGTTTCAAATTACGATTACAAGAGTAAGCAAATCATAACGACAATAACGTGATGCTGCTAGTTAATCGGATGGAGATGAGGTATCTACATAGTCGGGTGTATGCTTAAAAAAATACGAAACAATTTATATAATTTATTTTTCTGAAGGTACCGAAATGAAATTCCAACTATGACTGCTTGCTTCTTGCTTATTTAAAAAGAGCGACACATACCATACCTAACCTAATGATAAGATTCCTCTCTAAGTTCTTATCTACTAATAAAATATGACGAGAATGCAATTGTTCCACTTGGCGAAAGATTCTAGTACACAAAATTGTCTATGATTATTTCTTTCTGTGAACAGTTGCACTATATATCCTCACGGTTTATATTCCCCTATCCAAATAGAAGATAATAATATCGTGACCTTGACCCACTTCACTGCCGACATTGCATTGATAAATAGGACATTAAACTAGCCAATGTAAATATCGTGTTTGCGAGTAAAGTAAATATGGTACTTAAAATACATCGATCTGTCATGTAAACTCTCGGTTAAAGATTTGTGTAAATCAAAATAAATTCGTACTCATTTTTTTCCTATAACAATGTGTGCTGAGTGAATCATCACAAATATGAGCTTAAGATAATACGCGTGAAATTGTAGCAAGCGACGTTTAGGGATTTTAAAAGCTCTGTTGTTGTTTCCTTTCAGGTTTGTTAAACCTGATGTAGTGTCATTTGTTGTAGAGCATTGATCAGTGCTATTTATTTGGTAGGTTTTCACCTATCGCAGTTGACAGGCCCTGTCATACTACATATATATGTACACTGTCACTCTCTTACATCCTGGTCTTAACGTAGGTCTTTTCAGTTAAATACCAATCATTTGTCAGGTCGTTATACCCACGCGATTAACTGAGGTTGGAATTCACAGGAAACTTTATATAAAGATTAGGTATCAAAGCAGCATGAACGTGTTTTAATAAATCACTAGAAAATGGCGTTTACAGTGGTGCTTTAAGATATATCCCGATTTCATACTGTATATGTTTTAATTGATGATCAGAAAATGTCAGTAACAGCCGTGCTATAATACATTTACGGATTTCATGTATTTTTTAAAAGAACATTAGAATTTGGCAGTACATTGTAATAGCCTTGCTATGATATAAACCCGGACTGTACAAATGTTTTATTAAATCACTAGATAAAAGCAGTAACAGTTGCTTCAATATATATCCGGATGATACTGGCAGTAATAAATATAACATACGTTCTGTTATATTTACCAGGGTTTTATAAATGTTAAATAGATCACTAGATAATGGCAGTGGCAGCCGTGCTATAATATATACGTAGATTTTATATATGTTTTGATAGACCACTAGATAATGAAAGTCACGCCGTGCTATAATATATACCTGGATTTTATATATGTTTTGATAGAGCACTTGATAATGACAGTCACGCCGTGCTATAATATATACCTAGGTTTTATATATGTTTTGATAGATCACTAAATAATGACAGTCACGCCGTGCTGTAATATATACCTAGATGTTATATATGTTTTGATAGACAACTAGATAATGACAGTCACACCGTGCTATACTATATACCTGGATTTTATATATGTTTTAATAGATCAGTAGACATTGACAGTAACAGCTGTACTATAATATATACCTATGTTTCTCTTATCAGTGTTGATCTGACACAAACGTACGGGTGGGGGTAATTGATTCTTAATGACATAACATGTGTTACGATTCAAATTAAGGTTTGGGTGTCACTCAGGTATTTTCTTGTTGTTTTCATGCATACACCACCACGACAAAATATTTGATGTATCGTTCTCTTATCTCTTCTACCTGCTAACTTCCTGGTAGCGAGCTGGGTAGATTAGAATAACTTTATTTCAGTTCAACATGGCGTCTAGCAGGAACATACATGGAACCCTGACGTTAATACTTATTGCATTTGCTGCTATTCTGCCTCTTTTTGTTCATTCATCATGTAAGTAATGCCATGCCAATACGTGTACTATAACTCACTTTAACAATTTAACTGTAATGCCATGTCAATATGTGTACTTTAACCCTCTTCAACACTTTAACTGTAATGCCATGTCAATACGTGTACTATAACTCTCTTTAACAATTTAACTGTAATGCCATGCCAATACGTGTACATGTACTATAGCTCACTTTAACAATTTAACTGTAATGCCATTCCAAAACGTGTACTATAACTCTCTTTAACACTTTAACTGTAATGCCATGCCAATACGTGTACTATAACTCACTTTAACAATTAACTGTTATACCATGCCAATACGTGTACTATAACCCACTTCAACAATTTAACTGTAATGCCATGTCAATATGTGTACTTTAACCCTCTTCAACACTTTAACTGTAATGCCATGTCAAT
>JAUMHH010026138.1:0-10514 GCA_032359455.1 Chlamys rubida | reverse complement strand
ATGTTATATATGTATGATAAGTATGAGTGCATGAATGCATGCATGTTTGTGTTTATGTACACATGTAACTGTACTACTATGTATTACGATAGAATGTATATGTTTTTGTCTATGAAAAAAAAAAAATTACAGGTCAAGAAAGAACAAGAGATTATAGAAGCGTCAACAAAACCACTAGTATTGTCACCTGATCAGTAGTCCGCTGAAAATCGGCCCTGTGCTAGCTTGATACATTTCTATTACGCAAGACATGTGGGTGAAAAAGAAATTGATAAATCTCTAGCCCCATTACCAATGCTCAAGACGTTGCTCTAGAATTAACAGCATAACGTCATATACCGCCAGAACATGTCATCGTCTGAAGGACGCCAGTAAAACTGCAAAATTTCCTACCAATATTACGTTGTACAAATGATATCGTCTTGTAAATTGCAACACGCGTCCGACCTGAAACAGTCCTCTACCAATGTCTGACTCAACAGATTTTGTCTATTTAATCCAGTTTATTTGGCATCTTTATATTTATTTCCCTTTGTACTTGGATGTTCTATTATTAATATTTTATTATCAATATTTATTATTATTTTTTTTTATCTTCTTTGCTTCATTGCATTGCTCCCAATCTCCTCATATTGTGTCGTCCTTAAAGATAAACATAACACACATACAGGTGGCTGCACTTTTAAAATTTAGTAATAGATACAGTATGTCAAAAATGATTTACACGGCATCATACAGCTGTTTCGTCCTTCTATGACTCATCGCTGATGCTAGGGACCAAAAGATTGAAATCCAAATAATGTCCTTAAGAAAATTAAGTATTTCATATGTACAGCTCACCGTGCACTTCATGCATATAGTGATGTGTCACTCTCCCAGCGAACTGGTTTTCGTTTTTATAATATGAAGCTGAATTTATCGAAGACCTTATCAGGCCGAGTAAAACAGACGTAGCTATTTTTTTTATATTTCCATCAGACATATCGAAGATATATGGAAGAGTAAAACAGACATAGCTATTTTTTTATATTTCCATCAGACATATCGACGATATATATATTCATTAAATACAAAGAAAGTCAATTTTATATCCTTCTGAGCCTATATTCCACTAAATCAGGCATATTCTATTATCTTTACAAACATGACCAACAGATACTTTTTATTACTAAGCTGTAAGATAAACGTTAACATTCCCTTTCTAAATGGCAACACCTTATTCCCCTACTTACGGTGTTAAAATGTCGCGATGTTCCTATCGTAAACTTCCCCCTTTTTTATGGCAACATCCTACTTCCACCATCTACGGAGTTTACATGTCACAATTGATAGTCCGTGAAAGTTGTGCAATGCTAATGGACAAACATATACAACAGGGTTTTAAGAGATGCAGGTTGATGGTTATTATGGGAAAATCGACTTCATGAACTCATTAGAAAGTATTAATGTCCCTTTCCGATATTAATGTCGACTTTTTTATATGCTTATTAGTGCGACTTGTGGTGTCGTCACTATACCTGTTCCTACTTTGAGGGCAGAATGTTTGTTGGATTTCACCTTCATTTTCAGGACGGTTGGCGTCGACGAAACAAGACACTTACCCACAAAACAACGGAAGTCTTATTCTCCTTTACTTGTTCCAAGATTCCATATCTATTCTTTGTTCATATTCTGCGTTAATTTCGTCGATATGAATTACTGTTATTTTCCCACTTTGGTATTTCCTGTCTTTTGTCTCTTATTTTTAACACAAATAACACGTACAACGGCGTCAAGAAGTTAAGACTAGTTTTATTAATGAATAACGTTTCTACGACTCTACACCGCCTTTGAGAAGACACTAATGATATCAAATAAATTATCTATACAATAAATGTTGTCACACTCCTTCGAACCATTTCGACATTACGTAAATATACACAATAAATCGTATAAATATCTAAGAAAAAAACGATAACAATTTTAGATCACATTTACGCAAGATATAAATGGAAAATTTCATTTTCACATACCGAAAACACTTCTGCATTAATTAAGCTGTTTACAAAGTTGCGCATTTTCACAATTATTTACCATATTTTACAGACATTTTCACTATTCCAAATGCAAATAAAACAGCTATCTGCACAACTTTAGCGTTATAGTTTTATATAAGAAGATTTCCATAATGTCAACTTAAATTAAGCTATCCACGTTTTAATATATAATTAATTTGAATTAAAGTTTTAATTTTGATAATTTTCAAAGAAAGTCAGGAGTTCATAAACCACACCATCAACTACCCAGTTCTGAAAAAAAAATCCACCAATCACGGAAAGCGTTTTTATGAATTGTAAAGAAAATATTGGAGAGAAATAATGAATAATAATCCTCAAACGAAATGAAATTGATCGATTTGATTTTAAAATGTTGACTCATTCACCCCTCAAGATACATTTGAACTCTTCCAATTCAAATGATGGAAAAGTTCATTATGAAATTACATGGGTGAATGAGTTAAACACAGACAGAAGCACAATCGAAAAATTCCTTAAAACAGTTTTCATCCAAGAACAAAGAAAAAAGGAATTTATTCTAAAACCAAGCTTGAATTAAAAGACGCTATTTAGAGAAATTTATCACTGACATCGACACATAGATGATATAGTATAAAAGTGAGAAAATATACTTTATATTACAGCAGAGAACCTTAGATTACAGCAGGCGTCGGTAGAATATCACACAATATCACCAAAACAACATCATCGTCGGGAGGAAAAACAACATAAGATATGTACGTGCTGAATACAAATCTGTGAAATCAATACAGATCTTACCCTGTATATAATAACGGATTGAATAAATATGTAATAGGTTCTTAATACATAAAACGTCATATTTTATTAAAATAATTATACTGGGTTTCAACCACTCGATACGTTGTTAGAAAATGTGATCGTCGGCCATTTTGGGTGTGCTCTAGTCAATACAGACCTTACCCTGTATATAATAACGGATTGGTTAAATGTGTAACAGGTTCGTAATGCATACATCTTAAGTTAAAAAATATACTGCTTTTCAACCACTCGGTAAGTTGTTAGTAAATTTGATCTATGGCAATTTTGAGTGTGCTCTGGTAGACGTTCAATGGCATTCATCGAGTTGCGATTTATCTACTGGCGTACCAAAGCATCATATTTAGCAATACGTGTACATAAATAAGATACCTACGAGATCTTTCTACCATTTATACAACAGGTGCGTTATTCATTTAAACGTCACTCATTTCAAAAATTCAAACCGATTATAAATCATCATCAACACATCACTTTAAATCAATTAACATATTTAACACGCTGTATATCTCAAATATTACATACAATTTAATTGATAGAAATTGTATATTTAACTTACATCTATACATATACAAACAATATCAAATATTAAACTTAAGACTCCCTTCGTTCAGTTCGTTGTTTAGTCTGCAGATTTTGGGCACAACTTAATTCTATCATATGTAGATTTACTAGCAATCATAATCATATACGTTTTCCCAAGTGTATATAACACTATATCGGCAACAAAGAACAGTATTCAATAAATATACTTTACTATTGTTAACAATATCCTCCAGTAATGGACTCAGGTTTTCGCTTTCCGTTTGTTTCATTTCATAATCAATCATACATTTTAATCAATAATTATACTTTTAAGTAATAGAAGTGGGATACGCTACATACATGAAAGACCAATTCGGGGAAAGTTTACACTTTTTTTCTCATTATCAAGACCATCTTCTCATAGGAATATAGATCTTTGAAACAATTATCCAAAGATGTCAACTAAAAATAACAAAACCTATCACCGTTTACAAATATCTACCGTTCTAACATAAATTATGCTGGCGAAAATATTGCACAATCCTAAATTATCGGCGAAAAGTATGATGGAAGACCGATCACTTTGTGAAGCAACTATATAGTAACAGGGAGCTACAGAATGACAAAACATTAACCCTTTCACCCCTAGGTAACTTTTGTAGACTCTACCACACATTTTGTTGGATGAGTTCATTATTGTCTACAGTGGTGAAAGGGTTAATGTAGTATTTGTCCAGACTGTCAGACCGGACTAGAGACGAGACAGGGTCCGAAACTTCAGGGTACCATATCACTTCCATGACATATTACTGCGTTGAACTTTAACTTTTGAATGGATTTTGATCCGAGTAAAGGAAATACTGGCTTGCGATTGGTTAGATTTTCTTGGAAACACGATGAAGTCGATTTTAAATCACACAGAATAGACAGGTTCAGTTTTGCCAAGAAACAAGAAGTTAAACTTCCCAACCTGTGTTGATGTCATATCAACGATCGAAACCAACAATAATTCGTGATGCAAACTCATGAATAGGCATATGGCACTTTATATTTTGAATTGAATACGTAGTAATGAAAAATGTGCAGATGGATTTCATTATCTTGACAATTTTGATAAAAGGATGTAAATGATTTTAATGTGTATGCATGTTAATTTATTTGGACAATCACGCAGCTTTTCGAGATAAATTTAAACTGTATCTCAAAGATGTTTCAAATATTGATATTTTCATGAATTTCCATGCATATTCATTTTTCAATTTCATTTTTACTATCGTCAATGTTTTTTCATTAAATCTAAGATATTTTATCGTTGCTTTGTTGTAAGTCAGGAAAACTAGTTCAATCTAAAACTAACTACATATTTATGAATATTCTTTCCTACAATCACAAAGCTTTGAGTTTTTCCGTAATTTTCTTGTATCAACTTCTTGATTTGCCGTAAAAGCATGCGACTATCTTCTAAATACGTTTTTCGTTATATACAATTTTTTTTTTCATTTTTAACGATATTATAAATTGACATGTCATTGAAAAACATTATCTTTTCTATGAATGCAAAGCCGTAACAACATTTACTTTCAAACTTACTAACTATTATTGAAAATCACACACGTACACAAGTAATCAAACTAAGGCCTGAGAGGGTTCAACCGATCAACACA
The DNA here is from genome assembly GCA_032359455.1 of Chlamys rubida. Classification (NCBI taxonomy): domain Eukaryota; kingdom Metazoa; phylum Mollusca; class Bivalvia; order Pectinida; family Pectinidae; genus Chlamys; species Chlamys rubida. Next base: position 5,491 of record JAUMHH010026138.1, on the reverse strand, counting down.
CACGTGTATGAGACGATAACAATGAGACCGGGGGAATAAGCTAGGAAATGGTAATTCAATGTAAGTAAGGATATGTAAACAAAAAAATATAAAAAAAAACAATATTGTGACTCATTATTCCTTCTCAATCAGCGATAATAACAAAATGGGACTAAAAAGGAATAATGCAAATAAGAGTATTTAACAAAGAGAAATGTCTCAGACTTTGATCTCCATAAAACGTCGTTCACAAGTAATGCTAGTAATATACAACATACACTGATGTACGTTGCATAACAATATGACGTAACTTTCAACATTGTAGTACAATACAACAGATCTTTGACAATGAATAAGAATACATTGTATAAATTTACAAAGTACGTTTCAAGACTTGCAATGTTAATCTTAAAGCAAAAAGGATTTCCACCATTAAAACGGTAATAATAAATAATTTAAATAAAGTCATATTGGAAATCAAAATTAGTGTAAAATGTTTATTTAAACGTAATTACTAATTAAAATAATTGTTTATAATAATTTGATAAATTTCTCAATGTTATATATCAATATTTATTCTTATTAACTCATTCACCCCTGAAGACACATTTGAATTCTTCCAATTCGAAGGTTGGAATAGTTCATTATGACATTTCAGGGATGAATGGGCAGACCAGTGGACGGGACGAGTTTTGGGAATTTGTTAGCTAAACACAGGACTATATAATAAGTATTCACACAATGTAATGATAAAAAATAATAGTTTATGCAATTAATCGAAGATTTGGCAGGATCGTTTTTAATCATGTGTAGTTATTTGCGTAATTTTTAAAGGACAGATCGATAAACATCAAATAACAAAGAATCTCTGTTATTTCGGCGAGGAATTGGATATGTTGTGAGAATTTCTACAAGATACGAAAGACGAAAGACAAAATGGAAAGAATATTCCTATAGTTAGTGAATGGCATAAACGTATCAAACATTTCCATTTGAGCAAACTGTTCCGACATATAATCGTAGGTCTTATATGTAAAAGCTAACACCAAACATAGAATGTAAACCTTACGGTCATTCTAAGAATATTGACATTAAAATGAAAAATTAAGACTGTTTGTTGTCAGTTCAAAGTTGCATTGGCACAATAAATAAGCCAGTGATAGAGTATATTTGTTTTCGACAGCAAATGGTCTGACTGACATTTTACCGCCATATAATACTGTTACTGTCCTTTCAGAATGTTTAACTTCGGATGTCTGTACCGATACATTACCATAGTCAGAAAGTTGTCAGAGGCAAGATGTTGTACTATAACTCCCAATACACATTGTTCTTCCTCGCAGTTTCAGGATCCCACTGCACAACTTTGATCAGTTAATCAATAGACACATTTAACATGTTGGCTCACATCTTAAGTCTATGTCAATAATCATGATGTCTTTGTCTTGGGTTTTGTCCAGTGACCCCGGCGGACGTCGGCAGGATCAACGGGCATGGCAGAAGCCACGGCGACATCTGTCGCAACTACGACCACCCCTCCACCCGCAGGCTGGTTTGTGTCCGTTGTTGATTTACTCCAATGACCTCTTTTAGCACTAGGTGGTGGGGCAACAATAGGATCTTCAGGTGTTTGCACAGGTCCCTTAACTGTCGGCTCAACTTTCGTAGGTTTGGCTTTAACTGGTACAACTTTTACTGGTTTAGATTTAACAGGTTCAACTTTTGCAGGCTTCGCTTTAACTTTAACCTTATCAGAGGATTCTACAGTGGAAGGAGGCAGGACTTCAGCAGGTTTAACTTCTTCTGGACTGGATGTTTGGCTATCAGTCACAGATGCATCAACACCACTAGGGGGACCCGACTCTCGCTTAGGAGACCTGGACTTGCTTTTTGTCCAATGACCCTTGCGAACATCCCCCTCTGCAGCAGAGGCAGCGATTGAAGGGACCTTGGATGTAATAATCTGTCCAATACGGTCTCGGTTAGGTGATTTAGATTTACTCCAATGTCCCCTACGGACATCTTCAGCAAGTTCAGGTGGCACTTCGCTGGACTTTACAACATCTATTTTCTCTGAAGATTTTGTTTTACCATTGATCATATCGGTCCCTTTGACCTCAGGGGTTATGGCCTTTGTACTGGAACTGGACACGAGATCTGGTACCTCTGGATTACGAGATGTTATAACTACTCCTCCTGTTGACCGATTTGGGGACTTACTCTTACTCCAGTGACCTCTTCTCACCTCCGGCTTGCTGTCTGTGTCTAGTGGTGCTGCCATTGTGTCATAGCTTGGACTGACAATGTCTAACGGCTCCTGTTTGGGGGTTGTTATTATAACGGCGCCAGTTCGCGCTGGTGACTTCGACTTGCTCCAATGACCCCTGCGTACATCTTCTGTCTCAGTTTTACTTTCAGGAGGGGCGCTGTTTGTATCATAGCTCTGTCGGGCGACTTCTAGTTGTTCTCCTGATTTTGGTCTGCTCCAGTGGCCTCTGCCTACATCTGGTTCATGTGCGGAAATGGCCCGTGGCTGTAGGACCGACGGCTCCTGTTGTAGAACAGGGTAAGTGGTATCACCTGGCTGATGACGTGGCGACACATCTACCTCTCTCTCCATATATTCATTTGAGGTAGATTGCGTGTTTGTCCTGCTCCAGTGACTGCGCCCTACCTCCCCCTTCTGATCGGGAAGTTGACCGCTCCTTGTCAAGGAGGATGTCTGACCACCACTACCACGGGTGAGTGACCCCTCCCTAGATGGACCTTGGGAGGCGTTTCGTGTTGATGATCTGGAGTAAGAGCTCTCTCGGGATGTTTCACCATGGTCCCGAGACCTCTTCCGACCTCTCCTGAACAGCTTCTTTAAACTGCCCCCTAGAGATCGCGACTTCTTCAGGCTTGGCGTTTCTGGCTGAGCTCGCACAAGCTCTATGTCATCTGTAACGGGAAAAAACAAGAGAAAATTACCAAGGAGGACAAGGAACGGACAAAAATAATACACAGAAACTTATAACAATACTACAAGTAAAGGTCTCAAATGTTGGTAGTTGAGCGAATGATACGTTCTACACTGAACAGAAATGAATCACTTTGGTCTGTGACTATTGCAGGCAGAATGAAACCATAGGGTTTGTAAAATAATAATGATACTACGTTGATGTTTAGAACATATTTTCAAGAATTTTAAGAATGCAGAAATTGTTGCAAACCAATAGACCTTTGTGATATTCTGCACTTACCGATTGGTTGATAAAAATGACTTATTGATTAAGTTAAAGAATAAACAATATACCCCTGAAGCAAAACGCGAAATTCTGTTGGTAATTAACTAAGAGTAAACCAAAATCAAAAGTCAGTCAATATATATTTGGGTACACTACTGACTGAGGAAATTCCTCATGCTATATTTGGGTACACTACTGACTGAGGGAATTCCCTATGATGCTACATTTGGGTACACTACTTACTTAAGGAATTCCTTATGACGCTATATTTGGGTTCACTACTGACTTAGGGAATTCCTTATGATGCTATATTTGGGTACACTACTGATTGAGGAAATCCCTTATGATGCTATATTTGGGTACACTACTGACTGAGGGAATTCCTTATGATGCTATATTTGGGTACACTACTGACTGAGGGAATCCCTTATGATGCTATATTTGGGTACACTACTGACTTAGGGAATTCCTTATGATGCTATATTTTGGTACACTACTGACTTAGGGAATTCCTTATGATGCTATATTTTGAAATACTTGCCAGGAGAACTTTCTGACACTATATCAGTATAATTAATTTTCACAACCACTGAAATCTTATATTCACCTTTAGGAATCTAAAACTACCATTTTGCATGCTTATTTTTGTTTTAGCATAAACCTCAGCAATTGTAATAACATAATGGGATTGTAAGAATATGTATATTAAACCCTGATGAACTATAATTAGCATAAAAACGTCATTGTAAATTTCAAATACAACATACATATAATGGTTTCTACCGATAACGCAATTTGAGTAATTTGATTAGCTATTGATTAGTCTACAGCATACTGAGGATGTCAGTTAACTCATTCAACGCTGTAGACACATTTGAACTCTTCCAATTAAAGGGCTGAAATAGTTCATTATGAAATTTCAAGGTGAACAAGTTTTCAGGGGTGAATGAGTTAAGTCTTTAGACTAATAATAATGACCAGGCCCCAGAATGATGAAACGATCTTAAGTCTAAAACTGTCTAAAGTTTTGACTTAGCCAATCATAAATAACGTCATCGAAAGTGACGTCATGCGTGATTGGCTGAACAAAAACTTAAGTCTTAGATTGTTACATGGTCTCGGCCCTTGACTAGTCAGTATAGTGGCCAATTTAGAGTCTGCAGTGTACAACGATAAGTTAGACGACAGGGTATCTGTTACTAGATAGCTTATGATGATATACGCGTGTATACAGGTTTATCTTTTACTGTCTACCTGTTTGGTAACTTTCAACAATAAGTTAATCTAAAGTATAGTGTGGCCATGTATCGGATTGGTAAATAACTATTAATGATGTCTAGGGTAAATCTTGTGTACCATTTAGAAGCTAATATTAACTTGTGAAATCTTCATTAAGGGGAAGTATACAAAGTATGACATCTTTTGGGAAGCAAACAGATCGACAGGATAAATTTAATTGTAACTGTTGGGAAGTTAACAAAAACTGGCTAAAGCTACTGTGTACCTGTTTGTAAATTAACAAAGTCTGGCTAAAGCTACTGCGTACCTGCTGGGAATGTAACAAAGACAAACTAAAGCTAATGGTATAAGTTAACAACAATTGGCTAAAGCTACTGCGTACCTGGATTGTGAAAGGATTCTAAAGGTGTGCATGAAAAACAAGGATAAATACAGGGTATAAGCATCATTAAACAGCGCAGGTAGGAATGACATCAATCACCAACACAAGTCAGCAAGGACGTTTCTATTTCCTTAACCCTTTCACCCCTAGGTAACTGTAGTAGACTCTACCATAGCTTTATCTGGATGAGTCCATTGTGGTCCACAGTGGTCAAAGGGTTAAATCAATTCAAATGTTTAAAAATTAAATATGCTTCTTCGGCAACATGTTATTCGTTAAAATATTTCTTAATTAAAAAAAGTAAAATTGTCTGTTTATTTAACCCTTTCACCCCTATGCAACTTAAGTAGACTCTACCATGCATTGATATGGATGAGTCCATTATGGTCTACAGTGGTGAAAGGGTTAAGTTGTCATCTCCATACAGTTGTAATACAATCTTTCAGAAATATCCTAAAAAGTAAAAGATGGACTGAAAAAACATCTACACAGTAGTTGGTAAATGTTTTTTTTTTCTCAATGATGTCTTTGACTTGAAAGCATTTAATCTTTCAATGGTAGAAATGTAAATGTTAATTAACCCTTTCACCACTGTAGACCATAATTGACTCATCCATATCAATGCATGGTAGAGTCTACTGAAGTTACATAGGGGTGAAAGGGT